>JAYMFT010125624.1:0-13149 GCA_038088735.1 Panulirus argus | reverse complement strand
AGGTGTGTGTGTGTGTGTGTGTGTGTGTGTGTGTGTGTGTTTACATGACGCATAAATAACAAGTGTGAAGAGAACCATTTCCTTGTAACTTAGACTCTGAGCAGATAAGTATGTTAGTATGTGGGAAGAGAATATATATATATATATATATATATATATATATATATATATATATATATATATATATATATTATTTTTTTTTAAGTGTGCGAACATTACGTTGTTTGGTATGCGGATTATAGTATGTTGGTGTGTATTTGTGGGAAAAGAGTATGTTGACGTGCAAAGAAGGTTCGTTTAATGACTGTAGAAAACATGGGATGCAATTAACTATGCAACGAAGTGCACACTCAACCGTATGTTAGTAAATGTGCAGACATCTGTGATAGCTTCAGAGAACAGTGTGTTTGTGTTGTAAATACAAATGGCGACGAGAGAGAGAGAGAGAAAGAGAGAGAAAGAGAGAGAGAGAGAGAGAAAGTACAGAGAACAGCATTTTTGAGTATGCAAATAACAGTGTGATACAGAGTGTACAGAAAACATAATGTTTATTAAAGTGCAGTTTTGAAGTAGGAGCGTTAATTACGTTTTTGTACTACTGTACGGGAAGGGAGTTTAGCGCTTGTGGGTCCCCATTTTCCTGAGCTATCTCGAACATACAACTTTTTGAACATGTGTAATTACTGCTGTCCACATTCAAAGTTTCGCCCTTCAGTATATTCCATTCATGCACAAGCGCTCTGTGGAATTACTTATTTCCATCTTTTTCTTTTTTTTTCTAACGAGGTTCTTGCTTGATATATTATGTTTTTAGATATTTTACGGTCAGTTAACAAAACATCTTATGATCAGTTAGCTGAAGTCTGTAATGATCAGGATTCTATCAGAGTCGGAGATTTTAGCATACCGGTATCTAAATAGGGAGAATCCATTTCCAAGTAGCTCCGGCAGATGGACCCCACCTGAATTTGCTTGATAGTGCCCCAGTCCAATTAGTCGAGTGACCTACTCGTGACGTGAATATATGTGATTTATTTCTAGCTATAGGTGATAATCTCGTTAAAAATGATAAAGTTGGAGGAAAGTTTGGTACAAGTGATCACCGACAAATTACTTTTGAGGTCGCTTTCAACACAGTATGTAAGGTTGGTCAACACGACAGTTGCGAAATAATACCCAGTTTTAAACTTGCAGATTATGATGATCTTCTTCGCATTGCTCTTGACAGGCAAACCTGGGATGATATGGTCAATGAATATGACATGAACGAAGCTAGCTTGGAAAAGCTTCAGAAAAACCTTCGAGGCAGCTGAGGCAACATACGTGCCATTGGGAAGTATGAAGGGTCTGTTTCTAAAACGAAACCAAGGTGGTGGAACGGTGAAATTAGAAAAAGTGCCTTTTGTCCATAAAAGTAGTTCATGAGAAACTCAAAGAATCCAGTAACCAGCATGGTAGAATAACTTACGTAAATTTGCGTAGAGTAAGTAAGAGAGTAATACGACAAAGTAAATGGCAACATGAAGCGCGCGCTGTTGAAAATAACAGAAGAAACCGTAAGGTGTTATACGGTTATGATAGAGGCAAGAATCGTAACCCAGTCATTAGGTCCATTAACTATGAAAAGCACTGACTTGGTTCAGGACAACGAAGCCATGGCAAAAATGTCAAATGACTTTTTATTTATTTTTTTGCATCGGTGTTTGCGATCGAAGACGCTACCCGTGTCCCGAAACCACTTTCACTGGTAAGAGAGGGGAACTTCCTTTCAGCTAACTGACGTAAAAGCCGAAGACATACTTTCAGCAATGAACGGAATGAAGGTAAATAAAACTGGACGTCCTGATGACTCTCATCCGAGAACAGTGAAAGATGCGAAAAATGAGATAAGTTTGAAAACACTCGACCGTCCACTTGCTTCGGGAATAATTCTAGATGAATGGAAGTTTGCCGGTGTGACACCGATAATTTGAAAAAAGAAAAAAGAAGGCGATAAGCCACAGCCCGGAAATTATCGTCCTATTAGCTTATTTGCATACCGCCAGAGTCAAAATGACTAGTTGCAGGTTATTCTATTTGAATTATATGTATGCCTTTTAACTTTTACCACACCGTTCTGTGAGTTTCTGATATCTTCCGCCATCACAAACAGCCTCGAAGGGACCCATTGGTCTGTTAGTGTCTTTGAATTCCTTTCGCATTTCTCTGTAAGAGTTGAGAGCGGGGAGAGACGAGTACGCTGATAGTTGACACACCTACATACAACGCAATGTTTTATGGAGGAAATGAATAGAAATAGGCAGGTTAATTAGGGCGTTATTCGCATGCAACTCACCCCCTCCCTCTCGTCCTCCTTGAATTAGCAAACACACACACACACACACACAGAGTCCATGTCCTTCCCTCCAACCGCCGAAGTAAATGTCACCAACACGAGAGTGACCTTTTTACACCTACTGGGTTTGTCGGATGGGACCAGCAGCAGCAGCAGCTCTCACGTCCTGTGGTGTAGCGGGTCAAGGATATGCATCCGAACAGTTACTCAACCATTCTGTTCTCGGTATAATTACCTAACCCCAGGAAGCTCTCAAACATCTTTTAGTTTAATGAACGTGGAAGAAAGAATATTCATCGTTTTGCAGCGCGTGAACCGCTTCACGTCATGTTTCACCATTTGCTGCAGCCTGTAGCGATAATATGTCGTCCGCTGGAGGGTGGGGGAGTTGTGCCCAGTGAGACGCTGTGATGCCAGGAGAAGGTAGCGGTCAGCACCATACACAACTAACTGCACCGACGTGTTGTGGTGAGTAAACAGTCTTTATCATGGGATGTAGATACTGTGTTGTAGCGCTGGTGGTTTTATTGTTTGGTCTGGATAAAGGAATGAGAAGTTGAGGCATCCCGTCCGTTGCTAGTGTCATGTGGAAGTATAACCTGTGGTCCGCGTTGGCTTTCGGCAACACCAAGAACGTTGAGAATGTTTACAGCTGAAAATTATTAAGAAACGTTATTCGCACGAGCACAGTCCGATGAATTTTTAGTGATACGCTAGGAGTTTGATAAGAGGTTATAGATTAGTATTGCGTTAAGGCAAGTTTGACAAACTGGTGAAGTGGGGTATGAATAGATAAAATGTCGGCTGGCTTCATAATGGACATTTTTGTCATTTTCCAATTTACATATATTTATTTACATATCGTTAGTAGAATGAGTACGATAGCGCTGGGTATGTTCGGTAGGTTATACGTAAGCGTATCTGCAAAGCGAAGTAATAAGTAAAACGTCGCTTGGAAAAACTATCCTTCCTCTGGCACTCTTTCAACTTACATCACTGCCCATAATCGCTGCAAGCGCGTTATCCATGAGGCGAACCGTTCCTTTATTTAAAGGAAGTGCGATAACCTCTCCTCGTCATCCAGTGACAGGTCTTTCTGGTCTTTAGCTAAAGGCATCTCTAACAACTTCTGTCGCTCTACCTTTCCCTTCGCTTATCCGCACTGACAGTACTATAGCTGTCTCTACCGTAGACAAAGCAACTCTCTTTTATTTCCCGTTTCTCCTTTAACTCCACCTTGGATGACTCTGACATTCCCTCACCCCCTGATGCTCCTCTTACTTATCCATTGCCTCTTCCCGTAATCTCTTTTCGGACTGTCCGAAAGCGCTTCTTCCTCTGGACACAAGCATAGCTTATAGTCCTGATGGCATCCATCCCCGTATACTGAGAGGGAATGTGCCACTGAGCTTGCATCTGTGCTTGCTCGTCTGTTCCGTTTCTGTTTAAAAAACAACACTTTTCCTTCCCCTTGGAAACATGCTTTGATACATCCCATCCCTAAGAAGGGTGACCGTTCTGACCCCTCTAACTATCGTCTTGTTGCTTTGACAGCTACCATCTCCAAATTCTTTGAATCCCTCCCCAACTCCAATATCATGAAACTCCTCGAAAATCACAGTCTTCTCTCTGAGCATCAGTATGGCTTCTGAAGGCGTGATCCACTGGTGATATTCTTTCCTATCGTACTAATATCTGGTCATCATCCCTAAAAGATTTTGGGGAGTCATGTGTAGTTACCTATGACATATCTAACGCTTTTGACAGTGTGTGGCATCGGGGTCTCATCTCTAAGCTCCCCTCGTTGGCTTCCCTTCCTTACTTCGCTCCTTCATATCTTGCTTCTTCTCCAGGCGATCTATGTCTGTGGCTGTTGATGAATCAGCTTACCCCCTTTCCTACATCAACAGCGGTGTTCCTCAACAAATAATCCAGTGAACTCATACGCTGACGACTCAAAACTAATTTCATCCACATCCTTCATTTCGGCTCCCTCTTCTCTCAGTCCATCTGCATTTCGTCTTGACACAGCTTCCTCATTAAACTCGGGCTTGGACAGGATATCTGAGTGGGGTACACAAAATCTTGTTAAATTTTATTCCTCCAAGACCTAATTTCTACCCATATCTCTATCGAAAATTCATCACAACTCTCGTCTCTCCTTTAACGGTTCTGTAATTCCACTTCTTGACTCAGTGAACATACTTTGTATTACTGTAGTATCTACTCGTTCTTGGAAATCCCATGTTACAGTAATAGCTAAGTTAGCCTCAAAGATACTGGTTGTCCTGTTTAGCTGTCGAAACTTGTGTTCTTCTGAACAGTTGTTCCGTTTATATGAAAGATTGATTCGTCCTTGTATTGAGTACTGCTCTCACATTTGGAATGGTTCTAACTCGGCTTCCTTACTTGACAGAGTTGAGTCAAAAGCGATCCGACTTATAAACTGTCCCAGGCTAACCTCCAAACTTGACCCTTTTTGCCTTACGCCGCAATGTTGGTTCTCTTTCCATCTTCAGTAGGTATTACTTTGGCTTTTGCTCCCGAGAGCCGATTGCTTGTGTGCCCCCACGACTAGCTAGACCACGCAAACTGATGCGTCACATGATCGGCAACTCAAGAGCGGGCCTTTTTTATATCTGCTTCTTTCCCTACACATCGAAGCTTTGGAACTCTTTACCTTCTTATGTCTTTCCCAATAACTGTGACCGGGCACATTTCAAAAGACAGGGTTTTCACTTCCGCTAAAAATCGTAAATACTTTCGCTTGTCTTTTCTTTTCCCGTTTCATAATTCTCTCTATATTTCAATTAGGGCCTGGCCTTGCTGTGGACTTTTGTCCGTGAATGAAGCCTTCAACATTAAAAGATTAAAAACCTCAGGCACCTCACCATGATCCATACATACACTGAAAATCCTTACCAACCAATCAACAACACAGCCACACCCTTTCTCAATAAATCTAACAGAAATACCATCCACTCCAGCCGCCTTGCCACATTTTATAATACGAAAGGCTTTCATTACATCCTCTCTCCTCATCAAATCACACTCTATGACTCTCACACTTCGCTTACAACACCGGCCAAAACACCCTACATCTGCCTCTCTATCATCAAACACAATTAACAATTCTTCAAAATACTCGCCTCATCTCGTTACTTCATTACTACCTGTTATGAATTCCTCTTTTGCCCCCTTCACCGATGTTCCCATGTGTTTTCTCGTCTTTCACTCATTTTTTACCTCCTTCCAAAACATCTTCTTATCCTCCCTAAAGTTTCATAATACTCGCTCATCCCAACTCTTATTTGCCCTCCTTTTCAATCCCTGCACCTTTTTCTTGACCTCCTGCCGCTTTCTCTTATACATCTCCCAATCATTTGTACTTCTTTCTTGTAAGCACAACCCATACGCCTCTCTTTTCTTTTTATCTGGGAACTTTACCTCTTCATCGCTCCGCTCACTACTCTTTCTAATCTGCCCACCTTTCGCTTGCCACATACATTTCTTGCGCATGCCATCGCTGCTTCCCTAAATATCTCCCATTTCTCAACCAGTCACTTCGCTTAATTTACTCTCACCTTTTGCCATTCTACGCTCAGTCTCTCCCGGTATGTATTCACATAAGCTTCTTTTATAAGTTTACGTACTCTCACCACTATCTTCACCCCGATATTGTTTCCTTTTTTCCGAAAAACTTTACAAATCTTCACCCTCGCCTCCACAACACAGTGATCAGACATCCCACCAGCTGCCCCTATCAGTACATTTACATCCAACAGTCTCTCTTTAACGCGTCTATCGATTAATATATAATCCAACAATGTCCGTTGTCTATCTCTCCTACTCATATACGTATACTTGTGTATATCTCTCTATTTGCACTAGGTATTCCCAATCACCTGTCCTTTTTTTTTTTTTTCACACAACTCCACAAACTGTTCACCATTTCCATTCATAACAATGAAAACCCCATGCGCCCCTCAACTGCCATTTTTTTACTTTTGCATTTAAATCACCAATCACTAATACCCAGTCCCTTACATCAAAACTCACTAAGCTGCTCCCAAATCACTTGCGTCTCATAATCTTTCTTCTCATGATCAGGTGCATAAGCATTGATAACCACCCATCTCTCGCCACCCACTTTCAGTGATACCCACATCAATCAAGTATTTACTTCCTTGCACTGTTTCACACACTTCCATAACTCCTGCTCCGGGAGTAGTGCGACTCCTTCCTTTGCTCGTGTCCTCTTATCAACCCCTAGATTTACTCCTTAGACATTTCCAAACTATTCTTCCCATTTACCCTTGACCTTTGTTTTACATAGAGCCAGAACATTCAGGTATCTTTCTTCAGACATACTATGTCTTCCTTTTTTGGTTACATCCACACACATTTATACACCGCAGCCCGAGCCTTCGAGGAGGATGAGCACTCCCTGACTGGCTCCTTCTTCTGTTCCCTCATTCAGAAATTTTGATACAACAAGGAGAGCGGGGGTTCCAGCCCCCCGCTCCCGCCCCCTGTAGTCGCCTTCTGCAACACACAGGGAATACGGAGGTAGAGTTCTTTCTCGCCTACATCAGGGACATAAGATATATAAAACTATAACATTCATCATGCGATATACTTAAAATATCTATAATGCCAACGATTTTATTTTTTCACGAACTATTGTACTGTTTCCTGATAATATTTGCTGAAATATACATCGTGTTGTTTCTTGTTCATGTGAGTATGTTTCTCACACTTGTCATCGACGTTGAACACAAATGCCTGTAATTCACACACTCTCTGAGGTAAAGACATTCATCAACTAGCGTTTAATCAGATTAGTAACACCAGTTTCTATATTTCCTGCTGTTTAACCTAGAATACAGTTTTTATCAATACAACCTCATATGTATGTGTTCCCTGTAAAAGAAAGATATCAAGGTTCTATCGTTTGTCCCCTACTGTTTATAAAAATGGTCATATATAAACACGTCTTATGTGGGTTATTTGTGAGTATGAGACAACAGCACCAGTGTATATTCTTTCTTTTTCAGGTTTATAGTAAGAGGTTATAAGCACTTTCTCCTAAATGGCCAGTCTGAATCTACTTGTGCATACTTTGGTCATCTCACTCGCCATTTTACAGCCTGTCTCAGCTTTTGTGTGACTCCCTGTCCTGTCTTACATTAACTGATCAATTTGTAACTTACTCCTCCTCCATCGACACTGCAACTTATCATTCTTCGCTTTCCAACACTTAATTTTTTTCATTCCACTCTCATTCTTTCTTCTGTTATCTTTCAGATCTCGAAATGTTCATAAAATTTTGTGTGGATATTGTAGCTCTTTCTGCTAACAATGTAAATCGTTCAAACTGCAAGATTGTGTTGCATCGTTGGATAACTGATTAGAATGGAATAGTTTATCTTTCAATATAGAGTTGCAGTCAAAGAAAATGATAAATTTTAATGGGCCCAAAGAAAACAAAATATTTAGGGGTCACTATAATTGGTCTTTATTGATGATTGTCAATCACATGAACATTTACGTATAAAAAAATGTATACCTGCTATACTCTTCGCATAGATATAATCATCTATCTTAAGTGGTACTTTATAATCTTTTCGAAGGGATCCATTTTTTTACTGTTTGAATGCTTTGATCGGCAATCTAATTTACCATATAGTAGAAAACTTTTGTCATTCACAGAGATTCCTACTAAGACGAAAAAAAGAATCATGGTTACGTTAAAGTAAATTAAGTTAGATTCCCCTTCTCCAACCTTCCGAAGCTGATACAGATCCGTTTCAGCGATTCCATCGGAAGGTCTTATTATTTCTGCACCTCAACACTGGTAGCCAACCCCCACAAGCTTGACGAGATGAAGGTGATCGCAAACGGGAGGCGGGCGGTTGTTGTCGGCGTAACAGACATCTAGACTTGATTATTGAATCTGATCATGAGAAGGTGCGTCAGTCAGGTATTATCAGTACTGGACTCAGTGGTCATATAATTATATTATGCACACACAAATTTTAGCTCAAGCACAACATTGTTCGGCTTCGATGTGAACTAGTACAACAAGGAGAGATTTGTTCAGTCAATAGTGAGCAGTGTTTGTTTGAAGTCGTGGACCGTAACAACATTGGTGAATCATGGGCTAACTTCAAGACCAAAGTTCTTTTCGATTGTGAATACTAAGGAGCCATCCAAGGAGCTACTGCTTAAACGAAGGGCTGAGCCACTGATTACCACCGATATGTTGCACCTCGCACGTCGCACGCATTTCAAGCGATCTTTGCAAAGTTCCGTCAGATTACGAACAATACTTGTAATGTAGAAACCAAGTGAGAAAAAAGGAAGATATAGCAAAATCTCAATACTTGGCCATTAAACTTTATGATAATAAGAAATGTCCAAGAAAATTCTGGAAAATCTTGAAAGATCTTTGTGCATCATGCAATGTAAAACTAAATGTAGTAATACTGGCTTCAGTATTCATGATGTATTATGTTTGAACACAACAAAGGCAGCTGAACATTTTTGATTAACTTTTAACATTTTCACTTCATCGCCGGTTGATAGATTACCTGCATGAAATGGTCGCTTTGGTCTCACTCATATTGAACAATTCTATTGTGATAGATATATTGAAGATAATATGTTTGGTTTATCATAAATTTTACCATTAATGATACCGTACCTGACGATCTGAAGATGGCTAGAGTTGTGACCTTGTACAGAAAGTAGGCATAAAACTGGTAACTACAGGCCTGTGTTCGTACTTAGTATCTTTTTAAAAGTGGTCGAACCTATTGTATATAATCAATTAGATGGATATCTTTTAGAACATAGTCTCTTGAATCAGGTCCAATCTGGACTTAGATCGTCACACTCCACTGATACGTTTTTGAGACATCTTCTAGATTGTACCAAATTGGAATGTGATGGTATGGTTATGTTAGATCTAAAAAAAAAAAGAAAAAAATACAGTAAATCATATCTTATTTACTGTATTATAATGTACTGGACTTAATGGAAATTCTGTGATTTGGTTTCAGTCTCATCTAACCGGTAGGACACAAGTCGTAGATGTTGATGGTAAACTGTCTTATATCAAAGGCCTAAAGTGTGGAGTTCTACAAGGTTGCATACTCGGATCTCTTCTTTTTCTGGTGTATGTGAACGACATGAAGGTGTCAGTGAAGTGCAACTTCACTGACACCTCTGCCGTACGCAGACGATGGCGTTCAGGAAGGGATATGTCAGTGACAGAGGAGACCTTGAGCGTGCAGACGGAATCAGTTCGTAAATGGTTAACAGGAAAAACAAGTTGTCATCTCACGCACGTGTATCTGAGTCCATTTTGCTTGCTTCAAAGCAACGGTTGAATAGCACTGATTGCAAAACAGTATCGTGTAATGGAAATGAAACTGAATCAAAGTCATTTATAAAGTACTTGAGCGTATCGATACACTAGTCATTATCGGGCGACAACATCGCTCATGTTTTACTAAAAGTTTAAAGGAACTTGATTTTCCTCTATAGAAACACCAACAATTTCGATTTGAAAGCTAGAAAACGTATATCGGCTTTGATTCAGTATTATTTGATTATTTTTGTTCATCAAAATAGAGTGGTTTTACCAAGAGATTGAAAGGTATGTTGCAGGTAACGCAGAATATCATAAGATGTATGGTTAAAGCTTACCAAAACTCATAGTGATTTTGTTCCATTTAGTATGGTTGGTATTTTACCAGTTGAATATAGGGTAGAACAGCTGAAATGTGGACATGTCACCATAACGATAGCGCTCCAGATTATATGACATGTATCGTTAAAATGGTTCATGATCAGCACAGCTATGAAACGAGAGCTGGTGATTTAGTGTGTGTTAAACCTAGGTTTGGAGGTTTTGCTGTGTTTGTTTGCGTATACCGGTGTCGTCTAATGGAATGATTGTCTACTGTAAGTTAAACAGTGTCAAACTGAAGATGTTTTTAAGTAACAAGTGGAAGTGTTTTTATGGAATAAGTTAGTTGCTAATAATCTGAATTTGTTTGTTATCAATTCTTAATCCATCTAAGTTAGTGGTAGTAACTTCTCTGTTCCTTAATATTCGTGTTTCGTCACTATGAGATTATTTCAGTTTTTTCTTTTTACATATGATACGTGCTGTCCCCGGCGAAATGCTCACTTATGTACACCGTGCATGCAATTTTCCCCGAAATAATTCAAACCAAACTTAACGGTAATGAGATTTCTCCTTAGATAAAAAATATCTTATTTGCTTCCAAAATTAGTTTTCTTAGAGTAAATTGGGTAAATCCTTGATTGTTTCTTACTGTAACTAGCCAACGTAACTTAACCCTGCCAAACATGACCAAGTCAAACTTAATCTAATTAGCCAGTTTTTCACTGACAATGAATGAAACTTCCTTTGTGAAACTTTCAACAAATGATACACAGGAATCTCCATGAACGCACCTCTTCTCGTGCTGAGTATGTCGATTCACCTGCAAATAAGGTGGTACGCGGAAAGTCAAGAATTACCAATACCAGAAAAAGATATGTCTCTTATGATTTCCTTTGCTTTGTGATGTATACACTCCATTTAAAACACTACGGTCGGGGTATACTCATGACCTGAACTGGAGCTTCTACAACAAATGCGGTTTACAAATTGGATGTTTAAAAGTTCAAGGAGGCCATTTCGGGATTATTAAAGAAAACGGAGTTTTGAGTTTCAAGTGTAAAGGAGAATATTATTTTCAGAATAAAGAATATATGAGAAAGTGATATCGTAACCAGTAGCGAAATTGACGGTGACTAGTCTTAAAAACTACGTTGTTTAACGAGTGGGCGATAGTTTGACGGGCGGCCACTAGGTGAGAAAGACGGAGTGAGGGAGTTGGGGCTAACGAGATGAGGTGTTCTGACCTCTGGTCCACTGTAATTCATTCATATAGCCCTTTAGATTAGCGAGGACACATGATAGGTTACTACGTGAGTAATCTGTGTATCCCAAGTTCATCATTATATGTGTATACAGTTATTAAGTGGAGTTTCATAGTATTAGGAAAGCCTTGGACCTAAAAAGCTGGACATGACACAAAGCACATTAGTTTATTTGTCACGTTTCATCCACATCTATAACTGACATTCAGAGACTTCAATCATCAGGATTTTATCTGATGCCACAAAAAGCTGACACCGTCCTGTGTCATATTCTCAGTAGTCTGCACCCAGCTGGCTTGCCGTGTATAAGCAGTATTAACGTGACAAAATGTAGACCCCCGCACGGTATCACGGCGGCTCGATATTCCCTCACAAATCGTTTCAGGATCAGTTGCTCGCACCACAGGACAGCTATAATCACTTTGATATGTCCTGTGGCCTTGGATCATACTGTATACAGAAAGGAAAAACATACGACAGTAAACAGGAGAGCCGTAGAAAACCGGGGAGTTAAAATGGCAACATGACAGTCTTTACACAGAAAGATAGTGGAATTGATACACTGAATACCGATAAAGTTCACAGTGGTTGGGGTGGGTCTGATTTGTAACTGTCGGTTCAGTCTCTTATATGTTTGATGCAGTTGTGGTAACGAACTGCAACTTGGGGACAAGGGATCTCAAGTGGCAGGAGGTGATGGTGGCGAGAATGGTGCAGTAGCTGTCAAATGAGGTCCAGGAGATGTATGGAGAGACTAGGGAGGACGACTGTGTTGAATTCCTCTTGATAAACGGTTTAAGGACCGAGGATGATTTCGTATGACGTTTCGGCACATTTATTTAGTAATCCATACTGTGTATTGGATTAGGAAGAAGAACAGTCGAGGGAGGTGTTGATGAATTAGAGAAGAAAGAGAAATATGCAAAGTGTCCTGAGTTCGTTGGCAGAGAGTCCAAGCGTCTTGAGTCAACAGATACTACAGGAGCGAAAGCTTGAAGTTTTGTAGATGGTAGTGACGTGTTCCTTCCTGTTGAGTTTCATAGTCCAGAATGGACTGAGCAACCTCGAAGGTGTTATATGGTTTGGATACAAGGCTTTAGTGGTGACGTATATAGCAGCTGTCCAGTTCAGGAGGTTGTTGAGGGCGTTACTGGAGAGCGATATAGTAGGGAGAGCTGTCGTCAGCGTTAATGCCATGGGTAGAATCGTGGACGTTTTTCCATCAGGCCATCAGTAATAAGTTAGGGAAGCGAGAGGGTCCCATTTTCGTGCCCCTTGGGACGCTGCAAGGTGAGGGTCTTGAAATCTGAGATGGAGCCTCGTTAGTTGACAGTCTAGTAACGCTCGAAGAGGAAGTTTGCAAGTAGTAGGTAGTAGGTTGTTGACAACAGCCGCCCAGGGTGGTACTACCGTCCTGACTGGGGAGCGTTAAAGTGGTGCTAGGAACCATCCTACACTCTCCATGCCAGGAGCTGGTCTTACTTCCTGTCTCATCAAAACGGGACTACTGGGCTAGTCCTTCAATCTGTTCTCACAAGCACCACACACCTAATCATGCCTTGCTTAATATTATTACTTTTTTACATAAGTACTCTTGCCAATTCCTATCCGCTCTAACATTTATAAGCATCGTGATGACGGTGTCCGTCCACTCTGTGGTCCCTAGTCCCCGGCATCATGGGGTGCTAAGAATCTCCGGGTTTCAGCCAGACTCTACTGCTAATGAGTGGGAGGGCTCTAGCAGTAGTAGTACCGGTCCCTCCAATGACTTTCCCATCTCTGTGAGACCTTCCTCTTTTTCTGTTCACTATACCAACATTCGTGGTCTCTCTAGTAACCTCTCCTCAGTTGAA
>JAYMFT010125603.1:0-13149 GCA_038088735.1 Panulirus argus | reverse complement strand
TTATCACTTCCCCCCCTGCCCCCTTCACCGACGTTCCCATTTGTTCTCTTGTCTTACGCACATTATTTACCTCCTTCTAAAACATCCTTTTATTCTCCCTAAAGTTTAACGATATTCTCTCACCCCAACTCTCATTTGCCCTCTTTTTCATATTCGCCTTTTCCCGCATTAGCGAAGTAGCGCTAAGAACAGGACTGAGCCTTTGAGGGAAAATCTTTACTTGGCCCCTTCTCTATTCCTTTTTTGGAAAAGCAGAAACTGGAGGGGAGGATTTCCAGCCCACCACTCCCTCTTCTTTTAGTCGCCTTTTACGACACACAGGGAATATGTGGGAAGTATTCTTTCTCCCCTATCCACAGGGATAATATATATATATATATATATATATATATATATATATATGCAATTTTAAAGCTTCTCAGAATAAAGTCACTCAACATCTCCCATACAGAAAGTAACAGATATGTTTCTTGAAGGAAATTAACTGTTTATTTACAGATATCAACACTAGCCAGTGTTGAAAAAAAAGTGAACTCTATCTATATTCCAGATTCGTTGTGTATGTTAATGGTGACAAACGTATCACAGATGTACGAGGCAATGATGGGTTGTGGCACTTTATATGTATCACCTGGGCCAGCCAGAATGGTACCTGGGCTGTCTACCTTGATGGTGGACTCAGGGATAGGGGCACTGGCCTGGCTGCAGGATCTGCCATTGAAGGTAAAGGTACTTCATATGAGGGACAAATACTGAGGGAAGTCAAATGCAGGGTTAGGGATGGATGACAGAAATAGATTCAGTGCTACAGCTGCATTACTTTAATCTATATAGGTTGAGATTATTGGTAAGCATATTTTTTAACATATGTCTTTGGGATTCACACTAGGGTTGAGTGCAAGCTGGAACTAAGAGAAAATTGCATGTTTTTACAGTATGTACAGTACCACTGGTCTTTTCTTAAGCCATTGTCAGAATCTTACCCCCCCATAGATCATGGGATCAGGAACTTTGCTGCAGCATATCAGGATGCAATAAACCAAACCCCTTGCCATAGGAATAGTAGAGCCATAATCAGTAATTACCTACTTATATACTCGTGTACAGTTCAGAGTTTTTAAGACCATATTTTTTGGCAAAAATTAGGGGGTAGACCTATAAATGGGTAATAGTTTCATTAGGTTGAAATCCGTGCATGATGGTCATCTGTGGCCACTGGTTAGACTTTCCTTTGTTAGCACATATGTTTTTTGGCATACGCTTAAGTTGTGCAGAGAGCTTTCTCCAGTCTCTAACATTTTTTTGGATGCCTTGTATTCCCTTGCTGCTGCACAGTTGTTAGTCTGCACTGCATATTTAATTACTCGGGGCTTGAACTGTGCTGTGAACTTGTTTCTTCTTGAATCCATGTTGAAGAGAATATAGGTCAAGCACATCTACACAATAACAAGACAAAATTTGAAATAGCCATTGCTCGTAAGTCACTCATGATGATGTGAGTCAGGTCATCTACACACAGTTGCCAGTTTCTAGATTTTTTGTTTAAAATTCCAAGTTACTGATTATTTCTTTTCCTAAATTGTTTTACAATACTGTACGTAAAACAGTTAACTATAGCAGGAAATATTGTGCAAACCCCACAGAAAAAAAATTCACAGAAATGGAGACACCAAAAATGTAAAAATTGTGCTGTCTATTGGTAGAGTAAGCTGGTTCTAATGTTATCTTGCCAGTAATCAAATTTATAACAGTGTCTCTAACCTCAGTTACTGTAGTTTATCTGATGTAGGCAACATGAAGTAGAAAATACCAATAAAGGTGAGAAATTGGAAGAGAATAAACAAGATGCCACAGAGCTATTTCTGGTAGAGTTCAGGGAGAGAGTAACAGTTGTTTGGTCTTTTTTGGCAGGAAAGTCACACAAATACCTGTACTGGTATTTGTTTGGTGTCTTATGTATTTTTAAAAAATTAATACTCATAAATCAAAAGTGCTGTAACATTGTATCATATACAAACTTGTCCTATTTCTGAAAAATAAGAAGTAAGACAATAAGATTATAAACACAATTTCAATGTATGGTAATATTAAAGGCTGCTTTAGGAAGGGCTGATGCAAAGGCAAAGCTTCTGTGACCAGGGCTCTGCCATATCAGCTAGATGGCATGTTTTTTTAACATTTTCATTTAAAAAAAACTGTTACATCACAAGTATATTTAACCTTAACTGTGCCTGAATGAATATATTCTCAGAAATAAACAGTAGTTTTGCTGAAACGTGAAATATATCAATGTAAAATAGGATAAAATATGTGACGAAAACAAAAGACTTTACCTAAACTTCCAATGTTCAAGAGATGTTACTCATTTTTTAAGTATTTGGTTAAAATGCTGTTATATTACAATGATATTCTATTCATATTGCACTTGATATAATACATTCATGGAAATGTAATACTTCTGCTGAAATGACACGTATTACAGTGGAAAGTGGGATAAAATCATGAAGAAACAATCATCCTGCTTTCTTTCATTATTCAAAAGATGTTACCATAATTGCTATTTGAATGATTTTTAGTTAAAAAACTGTCTTACAAAATATTTAATCCTAATTGATTTGAATAAATACTTGAATGGAAATATACATTATTTTGCTGGAACTACCAGTGTTTCAGTGTAAATTGCCGTAATGATAAATGGTAAAACAACATGCCTTCGGCGCTCAGTGTTTCAGGCACAGCGAAACTCAATTTATAGGACGCAGAGTGTTTTTAGAGAGAGATTTTCTGAAATGAGTTTTATAAGCCATAAAATATGGTGCTTTAATTACCCTGATTTGTTGTTCCATTATCCTCAAAAACTTTGGCCAAAAATCAAGGGTCAACCTATACACGAGGTAAACTTATAGATGAATGTATATGGCAATCCTTCTCTTTAACCCCAGAGTCAGAAAAAGATACTACAGTCAGGAATCATAAAATCATTCCCTTGGCTAGAGCTACCAGAACAGTAGTGCTACAGGCTTGATTCAATTAATCTCTCTTTTGGCCTCAGAATCAGATATCCTGACTTGACTGCTTGAATTCCTTATCTCAACCATAGGGTCAGAAACAGTTATGCTACACTTAGGATTGGACTAACTCCTTCTGTGGCTGCAGGATCAGGGACACTGGTACTAGGGCAGGAGCAAGATCACCGTGGGGGAAGCTACAGCCCCCAGGAAAGCTTCATAGGAGGGATGACTCATGTCAACTTCTGGGATGAGGTTCTGTCCCAAGCATACATCAAGACTGCCTTCAGCCGGTGTGACAGATATGTAGGCACTGTCATAGGCTGGCCAGACTTCCAAGCGGGAATAAAAGGACATGTCACGGTAGGTAATACGGCTGGAAGGGGGTCATAACGAGTGAGAATATTATCAAGTTTAGAAATTGAAAAACAAATTACTTTAGTATATTTTCATAAGAATTTAGCATGCGACAAGGTGATTGTTAACAAACTCCCCACAAAAATAGCGAGGAATCATTTCTTTATGCTGCCTGTAAAACATGAGAGAAACTTATGGATAATGCTTTCTGTTACTGCCATCATCCATTTGTCTGTCATCTATCTGTTGTCAGGTAAAACTTTTCACTGCATAATTAGATTTCAAGGGATACCTCATAATATCAAGTTATCTGCTGAAAAATGAAAGTCCTTATTTAGCGTTTCTTTTTCCTACTTAACTTTACAATGATAGAAACACCCTGAAATCTAATAAAAGCATGAAAATTAAATTTTCTAGAAAAGATTATCAAAAAATCATTTTCAATTATAATCCGATTGATAAGAATGATACAGCATCATGCCTAGAGTATTCTATAAATGTGTAATTCCAGTATACAAGTACAACTGCACTAACAATGTGTAAAAAGAAATTACATTATATGGCTTCATATATTTTTTCTTTCACATTCATAAGCCTTTTCCAGCAACAGTGAGGTAGTGCAAGGAACAAACATAGAAAAGGCCTCCTCATTCACTCACATCCACTTTCAAGCTTCATGTGTAATGCACCAAAACCACAGCCCCCTATCCACAACCAGGACCCACAGACCTTTCCAACACTGTAGATTCAGATACTGTATACTCAACTGTTACAGCAAAGTTTCTGTATTACATCAAGAATCTCTTTGAAGAATAATTTACCATCAGTCAACATATTATTCTGTCTAACAAGATTTCTTTTCACAGGTAAAGAGTTCCACATTCTGCCATGGTTGTGGGGTGCCATCAGTTCCCCCAGATGGAAGTATACAACAGAGTGGAACAGACCCAGGAGCAAAGGTTACTATCTCATGTGACAGAGGTTTCAAGTTGTACCGTGGTGATGATGAGCGTACTTGCCTTATCCATGGTATTTGGTCTGGTGATGAGCCTGAATGTCGACGTGAGTGAAGCTATGATGTGTTTTTTAAACAGCAGTCATTATGAATATTCTGATATACAGTCCAAGTATGGTGATGTGTCTAATGACCAGACCCTTTAAGTCCAGATTATTAAACTGTTAAGCATGATGACATTCCCATAAATACAATGATTCAAGCCTTAGAGTAACATTGCAGCCTTATCAGGTACATGTAATTAAAGTGATTAGTTAAACCATGAGTGCTAGAATTAGATGATTGAGTAAACGAGTGGGGTCTATAGCTGTGACTCTTCTCAAGTCATTAGCACTTCATTTAACTGGTGTGCCTCCACATGGTCTCCCTCTAGGCATAAAAATATCCTTCTTCATTTTTTGGTATCCATTTTAATGATTCTCCATTCTATGCTCTAACAATTAACATTAAAACATGGTATGCATTTGTTGATCACTACTAATTTCAAACGTCTTCTCTATGGCATCCCCACCAGGTGTTTCATGTGGCTTTCCTGGGTATTTGCTGAACGGCCATGTTGAAGGAAATAGCTACAGCTACGGTGACACTGTTAGCTACACGTGCAACCCAGGCTTCTTCCTGGTGGGAAACACAGAAAGGACATGCCAGGCAGATGGTGAATGGAATGGCGAACAGCCCCAGTGTGAAGGTGAATACAACTTGACCTAGATGAAAACAATGATGATTTACTTGTTGAACTTTAGTGTGCTAAAGGGGTGGGTTGTCCTCATAGTGATGATGACTGTTTACCGAGTTTCACTGTACTGCAGAAATAAGTTGCCTTTACTATGGGAGCTTAATTTATGTTTTCAAGAATGAAGGTAATCACCCCAGTATCTCATCATTTCCAAATTTCAAAACTATTAATTATAGGTGTTGTTTGCCATGGCGAATAAGATAATGGGATCTGCTTGCTGTCTTTGCTTAATCTTTATTCTGATAGCCCTTAGAGTAATTGGTACAGGTAATTATGTGTTTATTATTTGCTTAATTAGTTCTAGCCTGTCAGTTTTTGGTACCATCTTTTAGGAGAAAGTCAAAAACAAAACTGATTAACCCCTCAAACATGTTTTTTGGTATTGAAACAAAAGGCTTTTGCCCTGAAGGTTAGAACTTACTTTGCTTTTTAGTTTACTTATTCAGACTTTGTTTTAATCACATCAAAGGTGCTGCTTATGATCCCGAATAAGGATATTTTACCTAATTAGTTGTGTATTTCACTGTTGAAACAATAAGGATACTGATAACATGTTAATCACTCCAAGATTATAGAAAAGTTCCTTATGTTTTTTCTAATACTGAAACAAAAGGCTTTTGCCTTAAAGATTGGAACTTTTACCTTCATTACAACTTTATTTATTCTGTCAGATTTTGATCATACATCACATTGTGGGTATATAACTGTTTGGCATCCTTATGAGCAACATGTGGTCTGAAACTGTATTTCAAGGAATGAATTCTGTATATAATCCTTGAAATGATGGGGAAACTGATTATGACTTTACAGCTTAATTTTTGGAATCTGTCAATCTCAGGCACAGAATTTTCGGCGACAATATCAAAGGTAGATCATAGGTATTAAACCACTTAAGTGCCTTGACCACATTGGTGCTGCATTCTATACTTTGGATCTCCTTTACAGTGTGTTGTAATGTATTCCTAAACATCTCTTTTTCCCTCATGCATAAAAACATTTTACATTTAGAAGTATGTATTTCTTTCCCTTATGTAGTTTTCTGATTACTGCCTAAATAATATGAACGTTCCTAATTCAATCAGGAGAAGATTGCTATAACTGCATCCCTCAAAGATGATATTCATAACTTAGGGTCATTTAACTGTGCCTAGTTTTCAATACTTTGTTTTGGGATGAATTCTATCAATGATATATTTGATAAATATTGCAATGCTTAATGTCTCTAATGGTTGTCACAGTACTGAATACTGTATTTCATCTTAACATTACAATTTCATGTGTATGCATATGTTCAGGCATGATCTGAGGCCCTTTGGTTTGTCATTTACATATAGAAATGTTTTTTCCATATGAGAGACTTCTTAAATGGTGGCTCCTACAGTAGTCAGAAAGCTAGGCACATCCACCAGGCAGGACTACAGAGCAAGAAATGCTTATTGGGTGCTTGGTTTTGTGGAGCGAGTGCAGGACAACTGAGAAGTAGGAGTTTTGTCTCTTCAGACAGATCTTGTGCTATGTAAACCACATGTTTGTAATGCTGGAAAGAAGGGAGTTGTCCAGAATACAGATCAGAAAGAATGTCTTACATGTCTTCGATGTGTAGTTTCAGATAGGTGTGCCTTTGGTGGATGGATTTTAAGACTGGGTTGAGGGGTGATTAGTTAGCAATTGTTGTCATTACAGTGTATACATGTTCTGTTCTTGTGTTTGTTGTGGGAGAGTGAGATCGTTTGTGTAAGTTGCTGAAATAAAAGCAAGGGAGGGCTTTTTTTTTTTCTACATGGGGTTTGGTAGTTGGTTTGGATGAGATGGGTCTGGTGCTGTTGCAAAGAAATGGGTGCTGAACATGCTGAGGTAAGACTGTACAGAAAGCATTTTAGTTTCAATAAGTTGATGTTGACTGTTTATAGCTACTTTGCAGCCTGTAATTGATCTGAGTGCTCTGTTTAGTGTGGATCTAGTTTTGTTTGCTTTTGAAAGGGTAGAGGACAGGTAGATGAGGCAGAGTTTTGAGAAGAGTGGATGAATTGTTCATATAGGATACTTTCGGATTCTTTTTGTCTAGAACTAGTAATGGTAAGTATTCTGACAGCATTTAGTTTATTTATGGCCTTTGTTTTGGTTGTTTGTAGTGTAGGGTGTGAATGTTTGTGAGTCACATAATTTAAATTCTTTATGGACTTTGTTTTGATGGTTTTTATTAGAGTTGGGACTGAATGCTGTGGGTCATATGTGATGCTCAGTATGGTTTGCATTTATTTGCATGGGAATGATACATTCAGGGTTAGGGGAAGACACAAGATGGACTCACATCGGTCACGAGTTAAGAGGAGGAGGATGAATTTCTTTAGGGATGCAAATATCTTGTTTTGCGTGATTTAGTGGTCTGTTTGTATGATATAGTGCTGCATGTATGGCGTTTGCATGCTATAAAGTAGTTGTGAGGTAATTTCCAAATCATTTATGATATATATTTGACCAAACTTGATTATGATTCCCAAGTCTGGTCACCAGTTAAAGAAACATATGGATTTAATTGAGAACAAACTTGATCATGAACTTTTAAATGTTAATGGTGACAGCAAACAAGTTTAAAAAGATGTTTGAGAGTAGAGAAAGTTCAAGAGATAGGCCCCTACACATGCAGAATTCCCTCCCTGAACAGTAAAAGTTTATAATTACAAGCAAGTAATTACTCTGATCAGAAACAGTAACACAGACCACTTGGCAGTTGGACAAGGTACTTCTCATGTGTTCCCTGTTCCCTATTGTACTGTACATCCTAATTAAACTTCATTGGAAAGCTGTTTTCTTAACCATCTCCTTGTTGGATTTAATCTTAGATGCCTACTGGCTGTTAAAAAACATACTGTCCATCCATCCTTCACCTTTATCAAAGCCACCATTCTCTCAAACATTAT
Organism: Panulirus argus; assembly: GCA_038088735.1. Lineage (NCBI taxonomy): Eukaryota > Metazoa > Arthropoda > Malacostraca > Decapoda > Palinuridae > Panulirus > Panulirus argus. The sequence continues at coordinate 5,112 of JAYMFT010125603.1, read as the reverse complement.
AGCCAGGATGATTCTCAATGCAAGAACTCTTTCCTCTCAAATCATGCTGGTTCCCACCTGGGTGATTTTTTCTTTATGATATCCATCCATATTTTTCCTGATTATCTTTTTCAGAAGTTTGAAGACTGTGCCTGTCCGTGACACCAGTTGTAAATAAATTTATTCATTTCACTGTGTGTCTTGATAATATTTTAGGTACTACATTCGCTCTTTTTCCACCATCTTCTAGCAAGAACTTAAACTCATCCAAGTGGTTTGTTTGGTGTCTTTCCATGCACTTTACACACCTAAATTAAGATAAATCAGGATCATGTGCTTTACATGGATCTTGTATTTCTGTCATATTTGTAGCTTTGCAGATGACTTGCATGTTAATGCCCACATGCTACAGAGTACACTGTGACTTAGATTAGCCCTTTTCCCTCATCCTGTAGTGATCAAGTGCCCAGACCTCTCAGCAGGGCCTCATGGAGAGGTTATGTCATTGCTGGGGAACTACATGCCTACCAACCAGATCTCCTTCAGGTGTGAAGAAGGGTATCAGATGGATGGTCCTAATACCCTTACCTGTGGTGGCGATGGACAGTGGGATGGCCTCCCTCCATCCTGCCAATCTGAAACATGTGGTGAGCTACCCAGGTGAGCTGGTGATGCACATGTCATAGAATAAAGGAAAAAGGAAGAGGTGACTGGAATTAGAGTAGGCTTTGTTGACAAAGGAATTGGACACTGTGGAAGACTACTTACAAATAATTCTTAGAAAACACAAGGACTCAGTCTTGAAAGCATGAAGTACTTAGGGGAAAGGATTTAATACTGCAGAGTTGTAAACATCTTGAATGGTAATTCAAAGAAAAAAATATGGGCATATAATTTTCACTACCTATCTATATCTCTGATGCCCATTCCCTTCACAAACTCCCATCAAGGGGGTGGCCAAGGCAAAAGGGTCACCACTTAACCCTGTCCTTACATGCCTCCCTTGCATACATCATTTCAAGCATTCTTCCACATCCATGTATGATTTACTATGCCACACACATTGACCATATTTTGTTAGCTAAATCCTCACACTGAGCTGATCTGTCACCACATGTCTAGTAAATCTCATATAAATTCATTATTCACTTGTGTGAATTTATTTAGTTTGCAACCTTAGGCCCTGATTCTCCATCTACAGGAGACACACCTGACCAGATGTGCCCAGTTGGAATGCATCCAGTGGGGGAACTTGCATTTCAAAGACACAGGTTCTGTTATCAGTCAAATCTTTATATATATATAAATGTAGTGTTTATGGGATGGCTTTGATTAGGGCCTCAGCTGCCCTAAAAAAAGGGGACCTAAGAGGCATGGTTAGGTTCCTTTGCAGATCTAGCAGGTCAAGAACATTCCATGAAAAAAGTCACCTTTGATTTTACAGAACCATTATATCAGAAAGGCTAGGAACTAGGCTACATGTATACTTATGGACTTGGTAACCAAGTGGCCAGAAGACTATACCTTTCTGGACCAGGATGCTGCATCTGCTGTAAGAGTATTGGTGAAACAACCTGTTTTACTGTGCCAAACTTCATATTCACATAAGTGTCTGAACTTTGAATCTAAGTCTTCCAAAAATGCTACCAGCTTCTGGTTATCAGGAAGACCAGAATGATTCTCTTAAAGCATTAGTTTGATGGCATGGTTAAGTTCATCTATACCCTAGGACAAGAGCCACCCAAGTTCTGTATTGAAGGGCAGTTCATATGGGACCTGAAGTTACCTGCCAAACTGAAAGCATACTTGTCTATGGCGTTTGAGCTCGTGTGTTACATGCAAACTAAGGTGATGTCCAGACATAAGTTGTGACTGCTGGTGAACATTTTGACTAAATGGTCACCTGATAAGGTAATGCAAAAAAGTGCACCCAAATTTATGAGGCAGCTAGCAGCTGGAGGAAATTACACCACAGACCAGACCATTACTCATAGGTGTAAGCAATATGGATGATGTTCCTGAGAAGTTCCAAGACCATTCACTGGAGAAAGGAGTGTCATCTTTGACAGCATGAAAGTTTTGCACCAGATTGTGAGATGAATAATGATCATGAAGAGTTCCTGTACTGAGTTCACTATCAATGGAGGTAGCCCTAGAAATTGGAAGAATTCATGTAATATGTTATTTATACTGTAACTCTTTTATGAAACATCATAAACAGACTTTGTAAATGTTGTAGGTAGCTAGGGATATCTCAGGTCATCCCAACAACTGCAGAGGTATTCACTATCAATGATGAAAGCCTGAAGGCCTAGAAGATGGAAAGATCATTATCAATGATGAAGGCCTGAAAGCCTTGAAGATGGACTTTTTTCAGTTATTTGCAAGGAATGCATAGGGAATGAGTTGTGGAGTGGTAGAATGTGTGAAACACAATATTTTGAGGTAGTTAGGGCATGTAGAAAGAATGCAAGATGGAGAGTTTACAAGGAGAATGTATTACAGTATGATTAAAGAGGTTTGTGTGAGAGGAATACCACCTGTGACATGGGGAAATAGAGTGGAAAAGTACTGGAGAAAGAGAAACGGGGAAAGAATACATGGAATGGTGTATGTGAGGGAGGTATGTAAGGACAGGGATAAAAGGAGACTTTTGTGTGGCCACCTCCTTGTTGTGAGTTCCCGGAGGGTATGGATAGACAGATACAAACATATTTTGGTAGGAGGTAGTAATAGGCTTACCACTGATTGTATTCCCAACTGCTTGACATTAACATCTGGGTAGCACTCCTGACATTTTCCATCATTTCTTTACCTGAAAAAGTAGGTGAGATTGTGTCATATTTCTTTAGGTTCTTCTGGTGTTTTCAGGTAAACTAACCAATGTATAGTGCAAGTGCTGGGTACAATTATTTAGCCTAGTTGCCGTATCAAATCAAGTGAAGTATTGTTTGCCCAGTTTACAGTGCAGTAGTCCCCAGCTTGCTCTAATAGCAACTGTAGAGACTAGTGTTGGAGCTAGGGAGAGCCTGTGAGTGGTTTTTCTGCTGACCTGTAATTTTTCATAACAACTTTTTGTCAATGGTGACATTATCAAGCTATTCATGTAAACTTCCAAACATATTTATTTCTCCAACAAAACTCAGAGCCCAAGGTAAAAAGGAGCACCATAAGAGTATCTACAGTTAAATTCAAATGGTTATTCACATTACAGGTAATGAACATTGACAAAGTAATGCAATAAAACTTTAGGCCGCATCCACACAGGTACTCAAACATCTGTTGTAAACACTGTTTTGAGCATGTTTAGATGCATATTTGCAACAGTATTTAGACAGTTGTTTGGAAGCAGGGTTCAGTAATGTCATGAACATGTTCACAAAAGCGATGATGCGATACTCGTGTCCACGTGTGCTCGAACATCTGTTGTGAACACTTCTGGCAACATGTTTACCGGCAGGTTTGCAGCAGTATTTAGACAGATGTATGCACAAATAGCTCAGTAATGTTCACAATGTTCACAACAAGCTTGCAGGTTGTCCGGTAATGTGTTGTTTGTATGTTCGGAATGCCTGTTCGAGCACATGTCTCGAAGCGCCCAAGCTGTCTCGTCCACATCAGTGCTGCAAACATGTTCGCAACCAGTTGCCAATAATATCTGGACAGAACAGTTCACAACACATTAACAGCTTGTTTAGTAATATGTTGCTTACATGTTGCAAACGCATGTTTGTGCACCTGTGTGGATGCGCCCTTACACAAACATTATCCATTAAAATTTAGATATTCTACAACTTTCCTTAGCTCCACTACAATATATCAAACAGCCAAAACAACCCTTTCACATCCCTTGGTTTGCATGCTTTTCAAACATAAACATGCATGAACAAATGACAATGAAAACACTGTAATACAATATATGAACTTATTTGAAAGAAATATATAATTTTGCAAAAGTGATTCATACATTCTATTTGAAATGTCATATTCTGATATTTTCTGAATCAAATTACCTCTGGACGTTCGTGTGATGCTAGCTTGAGGACAGTATCACAAATTACTTCCAAACTAGCATCATCTTTCAATCTGTGATCAGCATGCTTGAGGTAAATTAACTGTGCATCATCAGTCTTCAGTGCATGAAGAAGTTCCAGAGATTCCTTGTATGGAACATCTTTATCCTGCAGAGAAGAAAGTTCATATTAATAGCACCAGTCATTTCAAGACTTGATTATTTCAACTGAATAGCCCCCTAAGGAAGTCAACATACAAACTAAGACCCCAAGCAAGCAAGTGAAAAGAATGGCTGTGCATATTGGTGGCATTTAAATAGTATGTAAGTGCTATGTCTCATGTAAGAGCCAGGGAAGGATCCTGAAATGTAAAAAAATATGTGTCGGCTATTTTGAATATTTCCATGAAGTTTGATCACCTTTCTTTTGTAAAGTAAGAGGGATTCCACCTATTAATGTTGAAGCACTGCTTCACTGGTCTACCACAGAGGCAATCATACAAGATGGGATGATGTTTCATTTGCTTGGTAATGCTAAAAAATGTCCAATTTCTCTAAAATGTATTGTTTTGCAAGTAACTATGGGTCAGCATGAATAATGTGCATCAGCATCAGGGGATAAACTTAGGGAAGAATTTTCTGTATGTTTTCAGTTGCATATGTTGTATGTGATAGTTTTTCCTACTCACTGGGTCTGACTACAGTGCTACAAGACAATCAGAAAAGTATCAGATAAACTGAAAATAAGAAATAAATTCCAAATATGTATGAAAAAGCAAATATTATGTACATATATGAATGTTATTTTGATATAGACTTACAGTATAGATGAAATGAATGCTTACCAGATGTAGTCATGAATATTGCTTATAGATGTGGGTTAAGGTGGAGGCATGAGTGGCCACCAGTCATCAGAGTAGCAACTTGGAGACTGCAGTTTCCCAAAGGATTATCCTTGGTGATCAAAGCATTCTGATGTTGCAGATTCACAACTTTACCTACCTAAGAACAGAACTTCATGACTTACAGCAAGTCTGTTCCCAGTTTGATAGAGAATATTAAAGCAAAACATTATGAAATGGAATGATTTTATATGACCCCCCCCCCCTTTCCCAATTTGG
>JAYMFT010125592.1:0-13149 GCA_038088735.1 Panulirus argus | reverse complement strand
CCACGCCCACCCCACCCACACCACACAACACATCCACCATCGCCACACCCTACACTGGCCACCAACTGGCTCCACACTCCAGCTGGCCACCACCCACCTACACACCACAGCCACACCCAACACTAGCCACCCCCTGCCTCCACACCCCAGCTGGCCACCAACTATCCTCATGCGTGGGGGAGGGGAAGGCGGCAGGGCTGGGCGCGTGACGTAATCCGACGTCACGAAATGGCGGCCGGCACGAAATGGCGGGAGTCACGAAATGGCGGCCGTCACGAAATGGCGACCGCTACCCAGTACCGCTCTTTTGACGACGTGAAACGCCCCACAAATACTGTTACACTTTGCGAGCAAAGTGATTATACAGGCACTACATTTTTTTCTTACAATACTTATAAAGTGTGTGCAGAAAGATTTTCATTTTCTTGCCTTTTAAAGGATAAGGGATAATAACAGTAAAATACCACCAAATTTGATTTGGCTTGCAGCAAGGATTAAGCTAACTCAAAAATGTATCATCCAATAAGAGTTTGAGAAGCATAGGGTTAAGAGGTAGGGTCTCACAAGTGCAAAGTTTCATTTCCATGTGGCAAATAACATAATCACACACCTCTGTATGTAACTCAAGGAAGAGTATGTATTACCAACTCCACCTCCTTACTTGAAATTACAAACATACGTGAGAGAGAAAGTCCAAAAACATGTGACAAGAATGGTGCTAGAATTAAAAGAGATGAATGATGCAAACAGAAGCCAGTAAAATAAACACTTTACAGAAAACAGGATTAAGAGGAATGGTCACCACCTTGTTTCTACATGGGTCATGATGATGACACTGTTTACTAAGCATTCAAATTAATGAAAATGTCAAAACTAGAGGTTTTAACTGGAAGCAGGGTAAAGATAGAGCCTGGAAGGATGTGCAAAATTTATCTTGTAATACTCAAGTTGGAGGAATGTGAAAAAGTATGAATGAAAAAGTAGGAAATGTTAAGAATACTGGAAAATTCAACAGTCTTTTCAGTTAACATATGAGGCTAAGAAGTGGTACCTTATGCGTGTAAATCTTCCTCATTTTATACACTAACAATAATTATGCCTTTGTAACAATTAAGCTTCCCAGAATAGGAAAAACTATCTTTCAAAAGTAACTGAAGTGATTGTTTAGAAGGTCTGAAGTCAGATACTGTTTATGTAATTACACCTGGAAATTATTTTTTCAAAAGTTTCATAATTTCCTTTTCTATTTGTTGCTGATCTGTTTCGTTGTATTTTATGTTAATTGATGGATTTCAGAACTTGTCACATAAAACTGTTCAACATGAAAGTTCAAGAATCTACCAATACTCATGCATGACATCATTTAACAAATCTTGAGCATGGTGATAAACTGTAATTTATTTTCACTATCTATGTTGTGGGCAGAAATTTATTGTTAACCTTCTGATATAACCTTTACAAATAACTGAATTAATTGTAGATCACCATATAACTTTGTATTATATCATCAGTCACTGCTAGTTATCTTTTACCTTATTTTCTCTGTGATGGTAGACAGCCAAGAAGTCTGCACTGAGGCAACGACTTTCCAATTCAACCCTGAGAAAGGTCCACTTCCCTTCTGAACCTAATGTAAACACTACATTTTTCTTCTGTTAACATTTTCTTTTCAAATAACATATCATTTTTCATATTTGAATATGAAAATAAGATGTCTTTTTTTTTTTGTTATTCAATTTGTTTCTCTAGCTGTAAACAGGAGATTGGGATGGTCTCAGCCAACTATGGAAGCAAGTTGTAGAGGTACTCTTGTCAAAAAAGATTTTGCCAGAAAGGCAGTGCTAATGCATAACACTCACTTCATTTCTTTCAAGATGACTAACACTACTTCTCTCTGCCACCACATACCTCAGTGTTAGTCCAAGGTTTATCAGGGTTCATCAGCCATATATATCTTTTTGTTTCCAGATGTTTCTGTTGTTGCTCCATGATCTTTGTCATTTCTTACGCTGTTACAGTGAATAAACATTCAACATTTTTTTCATGGGGCTCTTGAATATTTTTGTCATATTTTGTTTTGGAAGCAGGTAGAAGAAATGAAATAAATAAATAAATTGGTAATAAGAAACTGAATTAAAAAAAAAAGCTATAGCTTTATCATATTTTCAAATAAAAAAATTTAAATTAATATAGTCTTTTGACAAAATGTTTTATTACTTCAGCCAGCATATAAACAGTGTAGCTCCATATTTAGTTTACTGTACATTTTCAAACTCTAAACTGTTATGCAAGCATTCTTAATTACCCATCTGTTACTTTAATTGCATTCTCCTGCCTACTACTAAAAGCATATCAGACAAAAATATACATGAATCCAATGAAAAAATTAGAAAGATTATCTAATACATTACTAGGACAAATAAGAAACACATAGAGCAACTACAGAAACATTATAAAACTAAAATGTATGGTTGAGATCAATCAGTGATGAACCTTGAACTGACAATAAGGTAAAGTATGTAGCAGCTGAGAGTAATGTATTCATCTAAAAAGACATGTAATAAGTGATATGTGCTAGCTCTGCCTTTCTAGCAAAATCCTACGTTTACTTTTGGTTCTAGCAAAATCAACTGTTTTAGTGATGTGAAAGCCAAATCAAAATGAATTCTATGGCAAATGTGCCATACTTTACTGCTGGATCTTCGTCAGTTACATACAGAGTATTCAAAATATGTTATGACATGACATATATATATATATATATATATATATATATCTGATTTTCTCGTTTTGCTTATTTCAGTATACAGAGTAAATTAATACTCATTTCGAACACTGTGGCAACCAGTGATCACAAACAGTAGCTCCCAAAATACTTCCAAAAGAATTCAGCATATGAATATAGTCATCATAAAAGTGATGCAGTTATCATTTACTTGCATTAAGAAATGAAGATTTTGCAATGAGAAAATTGCTCCATGGAGTGAAACCAGTGTAACAGTTACAGCACAGAAAATATATTCATATTCCTGAAGTCTTGATGGCATCAACCCTTCTAACCATCATCCTCTTGCTCTGACTTCTATAATCTCTAAAGTTTTGACATTTTTTCTCAAGTCCTATTTTCTTAAAAATCTTGAATCTCTCAGTCTTCTCTCAGATCATCATTAAAGCTTTTTTAAGGTTAGATCCACTGGTGATACCCTTTCCTATCTTACTAATGTCAAATCATCCTGCCTGAAAATCCTCAGATTGTGGGGTCTCTCCAAGCACCTATCTTTTGGATTTTTTATACTCATTCAGTTCTTTCACCTTTAGCTTTCTCTATGGCCAGTCTGTATCCATAATTGTCAATGGATCAACCTCTCCTTCATTCCCAATCAACAGTGTGTCCCTCAGGGTTCTGTTCTTTCTCCTTAACACTTCCTCTTCTTCTCTTGCTTTGTCTACTTCCTGTTTTGTCAAGCATGCTTCTGTAGACTCAGATTTAGACAAGATTTCCCAGTGGAACAGTCACAACCTAATGAATCTGAATGCCTCTAAAATCCAGTTTCTTCCTATTTCTCTTTCTAAAATCTTCTACATCTTTCCCATCTTATCTGATGTTTCTGTAATTCCACTATTTAACACAATAAATATACTTGGTACCATGATATCTAATCCATCTTGGAAACCCCATATTCCACACATAGCTAAGTCTGCCTTTAAGAAACTGGGAGTCCTGGTGAGGTGCAAAAAATTCTTCACCTTTGAACAGTTGCTTTGACTACAGACAGAACTTATTCATCCTTACATTGAGTGCTGCTGTGCTTCTCTTATACCTGAGGAAGTTCAAACTTCATATATGTAGCTGATGTTGAGGCTAAAGCAATCTGACATAACAGCTCTTCCAATTTATCCTCAAAACTTGACCCACTTACTGACGACAGTAGTGTTCATTTTCCTTCCCTTTTTTACAGGTATCACTTAGGTTTTAGCTCCCCAGAACAGGCCGGATGTGTGCACCTACCATGATCAGTGTGTGGTCAATGGTATATCAAGAGTAGGCTACTGTGATTTCTGTTCCTTTCATATCACCTCTGAGATTTCAAAATCCTTGCTTTCTCAGGTCTTGGCTAATAGCTATAGCCTGCCCTTTTTAAAAGGCAGGTTATCTACTTCCTCCCAAACTCTTAGATTATCTCTCCCAAAGAGGACTTATGTCTGCAACTGCAGCTCACACACACACACACACACACACACATCATGGGAGAAAAAATTTTAAAAGCACAGACTCTTTAAGCTCCATTATTTTTTTCAAAGACATACAGTGTATTTATAAAAATGAATAGAGCTTTTGGGCTCAGACTGTCTTACAGATTTAACTTTGTCTGTATACATTAAAAACTGGATAACTATTCTACAGAAACTTACCAGATAAAGCTGATACCTTATAATAAGCTATATATCATAATGGTATCATAGAAAATTTAAAACTGATGTGTTGTGGGGAAAAAATTAAATTCAAATATGCAAACATTTTGAAAAATAATATTGTGTATCACTTATTGTTTGGAAAAAAAAGAATAAGGGTTGCCTTAACATTATACTATATTCATGAAGAATACAAAAGTAGAAAAGCCTGGAAATGGTAGGAGAAAAAAATATATGAGAAATTTCTGAAGAAACTTTGGCAAAAAAATATATCATTAATTGGGGAAAGGATGCATCTCTCACTACAGTGCTTCCATAGGTAACTGACATCATTTCAGTTTGCCATCTGCATAGGTATAAAGTCATATAATTTTTTTTTTATTTTCAATTTCTTTGTTTTAAGTTAGTTTTCATTGTAAATTTTCTTTCATATATACTGATATGTATGGTAACTTTTCCATGTGCTATTTATTTTTCCATTCTTATACAGAAGCGCCGAATCCCAGTTACAGCATCTGCAATGGTCAGCACCTCACTAGAGCCCTATGTAAACACTGTTCTGCTTTTTTGTTTTCATATACTTTGTCTTTCTTTTGGCCTCTTTATAAATACATTTTCTTTGAACTTTGTAGAGTAGAAGTTAATTTTCCATACAAGGTTAAGCATAACATACATACATTAATTAATCACCTTCCCATCTTTTTTATACATCAACTAGCATGTTTGTGATATAAACAGTTTAGGATCATGCATGCTAAATAAAAAAGTTTTGAATGCATACAGTACCCGTAATAATTAACTCACTCATGAAACCCCAACATTGTAAGTTTTGGGGTAATATCAAACACTTTTCCAGTTTACATAGGAAGAAAGAGTTCTTTCTATGCAAGTTTCAGCTCTGTTTTATGAGATAGGAACTTAAGAAAGTATCTTTCTTATGAAGCAATGTCAAAAGCATGTAGTTCAAGTTCTGTAGGTATATTTAAAAATTGTGTACAGTATGACAAACTGACAAGAAACACAAAGTAATACTTTATTCCTTATTGATTAGTTCTTTAAACTTTCAGCTGTTGAAGGGTAAGCATGTGATGGTTAGAGTCGGAGGTGGATGGGACACCCTCGAAAACTACCTCCTTCGTCATGACCCAAAGCAGGTAACTTCGTTTGCAGTTCATAAACGAATGTGATCAGAATCATACCTTTATGCCACTTCCATGTTATGAGATACAGAACTGAGTTCAATCAGTTATCAATCTGAGCTAAGTTATACAGCCCAGGTAGCTGTGCCAAATTTAGTTCTAATTTAGAAGTTCAAAAATTCCGTCAATACACAGTTATGCCTACACAGATAAGTTCAACTCTCCTTTAAGATATATGAAGTTCTTATCTGCTGAAAGCTCTCATTCATATAAGCAATTTGGGTGAAAGGGAATCAATACATTGGAGTTTGGTACAGACTGAGGGAGTATGGCCATTGTAATTAGCCAAAACATTTAAAAAAGTATTTTTTTAAAATACACACATACGCTAACAGCATGGAGTTAATTCAACCGCTTATGAGTTTCTCAGTGGAAGAATTGTCTATGGCAACCTACTTTGCTAGGGATGGAGGGTGGCTGTAATCACTTGGTTGGTGAAGTGTTTTATCTTAAGCAGTCTGTTAAGTGGAAATCAAAGGTAGAATGGAAATCGCAGATAGGATTTAAGACTTCAGCATGGGAGAATGTATCACTTAGTGCATAAGGCATCTTTCCAGTGATTTTTCAGTTTCATCTTGTTTGTGATTGTTTCCCCTGTAGAGCAAGTTTGGCTACTGTGCTATGGGAAATTCAAAGAAGTAACATTTACATTAGAAATGTAGACCAAAAATGAAATTAGTATGACAACTGGGCAACTCTATGATGGAACTAGCTGAAAGAGAGCCCTTAACATGTTTTCAGTTTGAGTGTTGTGCATTGTCATTTACACTTGTGAGCAAGTTTGGCTTTAGTGATACAAGAAATTAAGAAAGGTGACAAGTAAAATACATCAAAGACTGAGGGCAGGTATTATAATCTGAAGATGAAATGAGAGAAATGAAAGTGAGGATTGGGTAACCCTGTGGCTCAGGTGTGTTCAGACATCAAGGGAGCACATAAATCTGTGTACTTTCAACAGGTATGACAATATCAACTATTCCTAAAACATCTAAAGCTGAAAATAAGAAGAGATATAAGAAAATATTTGAGTAAAGGTTCTAAAATAAGGTTCAACAAGCGGTGAATCACAAACTAATGCTGTGGGAGATTTCTGAAATGGTGCAAAGTGCTAGAAGTCACATGTCTATTACGGGTACACCTGTTCAAGCTGTGTCCACCTTACCACAGAACCACATACATTTCTAAAGCTTAGCAAGTGATAAGGAGTTCAAAGTCAAGTTACAAAGCTGCTAGCCAACAGAAATGGTCTAATTTGCTCACATCCATTCTCTACAATGGAGTTCCCCAAGAAGCAGTTCATTCTCCAAAACCCTCTTCAGTCTCTTCCTAAACAACCTCTGGCAAACCACAACATGAAAGTCCTTTCATTTGCAGATGACCTCACAATAACATCACGGTACACTGACACTACAGGAGCAACAACAAACATGAAATAGTACATTACAATATTTTGTGTGGTTTGCAGCTTTGTTATATATGCTTTAAAGAGGGTGGGAGAGCAAGCACATAAGACATAGTCTAAAGTGGTGTGTATGAATTGTTTGTAAAGAATGTTGAGGGAGTTTTTTTTGTGTTCAAGTCTCATTCCAGTTAGTTTTCTGAGGGCATTTACTTTTTGTGTTGCTTTTCTGTTAATGTTATTGGTGTGGGGAGTGAATGTGGTGTGTGTTGTCTGTGATGCCTAGAATGGTTGAGGTTTTGCTCAGTGGGAGAGGCATTCCATTCATAGTGACTGGAGGGTGATAGCTGGATTCATGTGTGTCTGGGTTTAAAAGAGAGACTGAAGACTTCTGTGGAGATGCAGACATTCTATTCTAAGTGAGGCATTATTCCAATCCCATAATGTAGTGCTCCATGTTTGATGCTGCTACTGTTGTGTCAGTGTTGTGACATGACTGTGAGTATGTCTACATATGAAAGGACCTTCATGTAACCAATTGATCTTCCTGCCTTTGTTAGGTTTCAGAAGGAACATATGAAAAAAGTAACAAGAATTTATTTCTAAAAAATATATTTTTTTCAGGTGACTGTTTTTAACCTCAAGTCTGCAGATCCATTCTTACACATCCGTGCCAAGTATTGTTCCCCTACACGTTCCCAAGCTTCTTCAAACAGAGGATCCCCAACACACTCCCGAGCCACACCCAGCAGGGTAACAGTTTCTGGAGACCCCTCTCCAGGAAACTCTTCATCAGAAGGCACACCACCACCTCCACAAGAACCTCAAGTGCCAGCTTCTCCACCCGCTGTGTCTTCCATGCCTGTGACAGAAAGTTCTGTACCTGCTACAGACAATTACATGTCAAACCAAAATAGCTGCATTTCAACTGAGGAATGTTCCATGGAAACCGCTGAAGAAAATTCACAGACTAAATCTGAGTCAAGAGAAACTTCTTTTATTTCTTGTTCTATCAATGGAACTACTGAAATTCCTTCATACGTATCAGCTGAAGATGATATATCTGCAGCTACTGCATTTTCTTTCCAATCTGTGCCCAATTCTGCAGAAAATTCCAGTCCTACCACAGAACTGAGGCCAATTGTTAACTCAACCACCTTTTGCGTTGGATACAAATACAATGAAGATCGTTTTCCTTCAGTCCATCAGCTGCAACAACCAAAATCCCCCTCTACCTCCTCAACCTCTTCCTCATCTTCTGAGTCTTCCTCCTCTGCAGAATCTTCATCCTGTTCCCTTAAAGTGACGCCACCACCAACTCCCTCCACTCTTTCTACTCCTGCTTGTGCAACATCAGCACCAAATGATTTGTCAGTTGCTACAAATGGTAGTAGTACTACACTTGGGACTCCATTACCACCTGATTCAATGGATCATGAAGAGCTGTAAATAAAGCCCAGATTGATAATTACTGAGTGGTATGGTGAATATTTTCTCTTTATCAATCTATTGGCCATGGAAACAGAAAATTTCAAAGGGGAAATCTCACACATGAAGTTAGTATCAGTGTTCTGGGTCATGATACAAAATTTTTGTTGGCCTATATCTGCAAATACTATTAAACCATGATGCATACAACTGACCAACTAGCCCTATATTTTTATGATGAACCCAAACAATTTACAGTTACGAAAAAAGCATGTTAGCCCCAATCAATTTGGTCAATCATAGAATTCTAAGCAGGCATTGGCCATTCTACAAGTGATTATAGCTCCTCCCTCTCAAAAAGAAAAAGAAAAAAAAAAGAAAGAGGGGAAGGGCTGTAACCATAATCTTTCTAGACCTCTTCAATATCTATATCTGAGTCCTACATAACCTAATACCATAATCATGTCATCTGGCATAAAGGTATGTGCCAAATATGTGATACTTAAAGTTTTTGTTACCAAAGAAAGTAATTAGATGTGAAAGGTGGCTGGCAGTGTAAAAGGGATGGGGTGCTATGTCCAAATCTTACAAAAAAAAAAAAAATTAATACTACTGGTCTGTGTACACAATAAATGATGGGATCAGGGTGCTGTGGTATAGGCCCACAAGGGCTGTCTCCTTTAAAATCCCAGATTCATGAACAAAACAGAGGAGGAAAATAAGGTGCTCTTCTGTAAGTCTAAGGGTTTGTAATATATTTGTATACAAAACAGTATTTGATGATGAAATTATCAATTATATGTTTTACACCACTTCATTTGATGTTGCATCATCTGCAGGATGATTCAGCAATAATGTATTAGACTGTAAAAATAAATGATATTTTCATTCCTAAAGTAAAAATTATATACTCCTTCCTGTTAACACTTGATGAATAGAGGAATTTGGCAATGTGCTGAATTCTTGTACCAAGTACAGAATCTTCATATATAGCCAAATAAACACTTAAGTTATATACTTATTATATAGTAAATATTATACTGTACTTATAAACATATTGTGCTGGAAACTGTGTTGGACTATACAGATTTGTGAATGATAATGGAATTATGTGTAATCTACCATCCTATATTTCAGTACACTCATAAATTATGGTAGTATTTTGTAATTTAAAATATATCAACCACAAAGTTATCTGGTTTGATATTGACTGCAAAGCTGCAGATACCCTGCGTGTAGTCACCCATGGCACTGTGATAATATATTTACCAAGATCCTCATACTGATGCTCAGTGACACTCAGTTGCATTAATGACTACTGAGCTCTCCCAGCATCAGACATTATGTACCATTTCCAGACAACTAATATTGCTTATTGCTCATTAGAGTTATGATGACAAATGTATGACTCAAAGTTTCAATGGTAAGAGTATAGGTGTAAGACCAGCAGTGGTGGGCTCTTATTCTGTTTTCAGTAAGGTGCCCTTTTTCTGTGCAAAAAAAGAGATGCATAATCACAGATGCACGAGTCCAGTAAAGAGTTGTGTTGGTAAGTTTGTGCTGGTCCATTTTCATGGCCATTTATTTTGGCAAACAGAAAGATACAGATTTTTAGATACATGTTATATGAGGTTTTCTATAAATCTATGTCAGGGCCTGTAGTTTTGTGAGTTAATAAACTTTTTGAAGGTTTTGGACAAGACTGGAAAGCAGACCTCTTGAGTAGGCTTTCTTGCTATCTTTTAAGTTATATACATATATTGTTATGCATGATAGCAATTCATATTGCTCTTAATCAACAATCAGGCCAGCACTGTAGCTGCTTGTGTCCCTTTCATATAAGGATATGACTGACAAGTGAGATAGAAGTCCTGTCCATTAGAAACTTATGATTATCATGGAATAACTTAATGGGAGACTTAGTTGTTATTGCTGATGAAGTTTTAGTAGCCAGTATCAGCTTATTGCAATAGTACATCAAGCTTGCAACTTATGTGTATAAGAGATATGATCAGTCATATTTATAAATGAGAATATAGAAGACATCTTAACAATTCTGTTATTGAACTATATATTTGAAATGATGTCAGCTTTTTATATACTTCTGAGATATCAAATGCATGGTTTCTAAATATTTTGCCATCAGCCTGCTATTCATCTATGGGAAGACTTTTTGAGTGATGTACTGTATTCAACCAAGATCCTCATAAGAAAAACCTTAAGTAATTTTGTTTATCTTTAAGCATTTATAAATTTTGTTAAATCTCATAACTCGAGCTAATTAATCACACTGTTAGGAAAAGACTTAAAAAAGTGCTGTATGTGCATAGGTGGGTCATGCTGGTGTATCACATGTTTTTTCTGAATACAACCTTTTAATTATTTCATTGTCAAATAATTTGTGTGAAATATCATCTGTATATATATCACCTTGACAACAAACTGTTGTTAATAATCACTATATAATTATGAAGAGCAATATCTCTTGAATTACATTATCAGTATAATATTGACAATATCAGTCTTTGGAAACATATGACATTCTATGACACTAATATCATTTATTCTCAACAATTGTGCTGATCTTTTATCATAACTTTTCATAAGCGAATCACCTTGAAAACAATTCAGTGTCATACAGTGTATGGCAAGTTAAATGCAATGAGTAAGATTTTGGTAAAGATTATTATAAAGCACTGACTTTGAGAATCCCCTCGACTTCAAAGATTTTCTAAAATATTATAAGTGCAGTATGGGCCATGAGTAACAAAACTTTCTAACACCAGAAATATAGGAATGTGATAAATATAACTGAGAAAATAATGAAATTATATGCACGTGAATACAATAATACTTTTGTAAGGCAATAATATTGTGAGATCATACTTTAAGGAAAATTCTGAAACCAACGTTACTTCAGGTATGTGTCTTATAGTAAATGAGAGCATGGGCAACTGAATGCCTGCACTGTACTGCACTGTAGTGGTTATTGTACAACTGTATTCTTTATTACAGTAAAAGTAGTCAAAATCTTCTCATGCTACACCTGTGATTTTATGTTTCTATCTTTAGTAAAAGAATGTATCTTTTTTTTCTATACCATTCATTAAACTCTAATCTTAATCTTAGTACAGAAAATAATCTGTGAGTTATAAAACAATATCCAGTTTTAAAAATACTCTTGAAGAATCCTATAAATGAATAGAAAAGCACATATGAAAGGTAAACTGAAAACAAAGCAAAGTAAGGAGTATAATGACATGCAAAGTCTGAGTAACTGGCTAATTCTCTTTTTAACTTCATTAATTGACAGTAAATAAGACAAAACCCTAATGTGGTGGGATTATATCGATACTTAAGAAGTCACATTTTTTCAAATACATTGTTTGAAATACAAAAAGGGAGTATTGTCAATCCTTCAATCTTCCTAGTGTCAAATAAACATTAAGTGTTCAGTTTGAGGAAGCCTTGCTGCCCTATGCATCCTTCTTGTTTGTTGTGATGAGGTGCATTCATGTATAATCTTATGAGATGCCCAAATACTCATTTTTTCAAAGTTATTTTTAGGGCCACATGAGCAAGTCCTTTATACATATACAGTATATTTTTTCTTTCTTATATAGAGTATACTAGGTTAAAGAAAACATAGGAAATATAAGCATTCCTTTGGAATAGACAAAAAAAAAAAAAAATAATAGATTTCATAAAGCTATGTGTATCAGGAAAATGGAAATATCATAGCTAGCAAATCCCTGCTTTACCAAATGAATCTATTCAATATGAGTAACATTTGTATACATCTCTTGAAGAGTGGTTGTGATTCAAATATTTTTAAAGTACTTACCAGTATAACATTACTGGGATTACTTCACTATGTCTACCACTTGAAATGTAACATAAGTAAGATAATTCCTAACATTCCATTTATAATCAGTACAATAATTCTCCTCAAAAGTGCCAACAGTAGATAGCTGTTAAACTTATCATTTGATGCTGCATGATGTGTAATACTGTGTCATGCAACACAGTCATATGGATAATGACTGTTTACATCAAACTAATGTATCTTATGTGTAAACAGTATATATTCGTTTGGCCTTGGTTGCCCATGAAAGTACTACTGTGGGAGAAGTTTTCATTCTCCTGTTTAATGGCTCTTATATTTACTATGATTTACACTGCAGCTCACTTTATGGTCTGGCACATGTACTCGTAGCTCACATTAACGATCAAAGATCAATGTTTTCGTTTTCTACGCCCATTATTGATTTACTTTACCCTTTCTGTATTTTATTGTTTCTCCTATGTTCTCTCTTTTTTGTTTATAGCTGCTTTATTTACCAAGTTAACCTTCACATATTTCCTTTTCTCTTTAGAAAAAAGTGGCAACTTTGCTATCTCCTAATGAAATTGTTGAAACAACATGCAACATTTTTCTGCAAAACTTTAAAGCATCCCAATTAGGTTTTCAAACTTAATGGTATGGAGATTGTTGGTATCTTAGAATTGTCTGAGGAAATTTCTGCAACACATGACAGCTAGAGACTGAGTGTGAGCGAATGTGGCCGTTTCGTTTGTCTCCTGACGCTACCTCGCCGGTGCGGGGGGTGGCGATGCTGATTCCTGTGGGGTAGGGTGGCATCGGGAGTGGATGGGGGCGAGCAAGTGTGAATATGTACATGTGTATATGCATGTGTATGTGTATGTATG
>JAYMFT010125581.1:0-13149 GCA_038088735.1 Panulirus argus | reverse complement strand
CCCTCCCCTTTTAGTCGCCTTTTACGACACGCAGGGAATACGTGGGAAGTATTCTTTCTCCCCTATCCCCAGGGACAATATATATATATATATATATATATATATTCATATCTCATTTATTTATCATACTTGATCACTGTTTCCCACAGCGATTTAGTGCCAGGAAACAGATGAGGAAAGATCCATCCTCTCACATACACACATACATACATACATGCACATATATGCACAATACATACATATACATATCAATATATACATATATTCATACATATACATACACATCCATATACACATATACATATTCATACTTGATCGCCTCCATCCATTACTGATGCCAACGAGTCCTGCAGGAAATAGCATCACCATCTCCTGCGTCAGCGAGGTAGTGCCAGAAAACAGATGAAAAAGGCCAAATTTGCTCACACTCAGTCTCTAGCTGTCATGTGTAATTCACCAAAACCATAGCTTCCTATCCACATCCAGGCCCCACAGACCTTTCCATGGTTTACTCCAAACGTTTCATATGCCCTGGTTCAGTCCACCGACAGCACGTCGAACCCAGTATACCACATTGCTCCAATTCACTCCATTCTGTGCATGCCTTTCACCCTTCTGCATATTCAGGCGCCAATTGCTCAAAATTTTTTCACTCCATCCTTCCACCTCCAATTTGGTCTCCCACATCTGCTTGTTCCCTCCACCTCTGACACATATATCCTCTTTGTCAACCTTTCGTTATTCATTTGTTCCATATGTCAAAGCCATTTCAATACACCCTCTTTTGCTCTTTTAACCACACTTTTTTTATTACCACATATCTCTCTTACATTACTAACTCAATCAAGCCACCTCACACTACATATTGTCCCCAAACATTTCATTTCCAACACATCCATCCTCCTCCGTACAACCATATAATATTGCTGTAACTACAATTCCTTTAAATGTACCCATTTTTGCTCTCCAAGATAACGTTCTCTCTTTCCACACATTTTACTAGTGCAAATTAATCAATATTCAAAGTTAGTTTCAAAGCTCTGTTAAACTTAAAAATTACCAAAATAAAAAATAAAACTCTCTCTCTTCCAGCAACCAGCCAAAGTGCAAACTTGCCACTAGCTACCTTAGAGGGGAATTACCATACAGAAAATGTGAAAAAAAGCAATCTAGGCTAATATTCACCGTAGCCTAAACCAATGATTCATACACAACCTCATCCTTGACCTTATCCATGTTATACATGAACCTCACCCTTAACCTTGTGCGTCAATTTAGTTATATCATGGTGAGGAGTGGCCATATATATCTCTCATTACACTTTCTCTTGTGTGGCAGCTTAGTGAGGTTAATACATAACACTGTGAATATGATTAAGGGTGAGGTTGTGCACGAGTCTCAAGGATTAAGCAAGCTGAACAATGGCCTAGATATCTGATCTTGTTCACACTGTCCCGCGAGGCAACTTTCCTTTGAGGAGTAGGTTGCACCTGTGCACTGAGGCACAACTGATAAGGCTGAAAGTAATATTAAGGGAGATGTTGATGATAAGGTTTTGCATGAGGTTTGAAGTTTATGTTAGAGTGAACAGTGGCCTGGACTGCTCTCTCCTGAGTAGCAACTTGATGAGGATGATGCACGATGCTACGCATGAGGTTGATGTTCAGTGTTGTAGACTCAAAGATAAAGGTTAAGTTGAGCTTGAGCCTGAGGCTTAGGTCAGAGAGTACACTGGCGCAGTTCTCTACGGTGACAATAGCATTTCGGCCTCGTTTCAACGTACCCATACCTACATGATGTGCTGCAAAATATTATGGGATGGCTAATCTAGGCTTTCAACACATAAGATCCCAGTAACGAGTCACAGCAACACTCCTGCTTACCTCTAGAATAACAAAGCTCTTGCTCTATAGAAAGTGTAAAGCTGTGATGACACCAACATTCAGCGGCTTTCACAATCAGCTGATTGTGTTGACTTACTAGTGTTGCCATACTCAGCTTCTCTATAAAAGCGCTTCCGTGCTATTATATAGCACTCTTTTTTCCGCGTTGGAGGCTCAAGTTATGGACAAAAGTCCTGAACAAGGACTTTTAATTGAAATTTGGAGAAGATTATCAAAGGGAAAACAAGAGGCAAGGAAAAATGTTTACAAATTCTGGAAAAGTGAAAAACATGTCTTTTGAAATATGCCAGGTCACAGTTAGTGGGAGACATACGAGAATGTAGAGATTTCCAAAGCTCCGACGTGTAGGGAAAGAAATTGATATCAAAACGACCCGCTCTTGAGTTGCCAACGTCCCCATAGTAACCATGTGACGCCAGCAGCTTGCCGAGTATTGCGTGGCCTACCTAGTTTGCGTGGCCTACCTAGTGGTGGGAGCACACATGTAGCCAGCTCTCGAGAGCAAAAACCAATGTAATACCTACGGAAGAGCGAAACTGAATCAGAATTGTGAAAAAGTTTACAAGTCGAACCGCCTTCGACTCAATTTTGTCAAGTAAGAATGCAGAGCAAATTTATACTTGACTGTCAAGCATAGTCATCGAGTACATCACATATGAGACAAGCAATGGTCTACGTTAGGGCTTGATTTACTTAGACAAAAAGATTATGGACAAAAGAAAACTATTTCATGATTCATAAGCTGAATCAGAAACAGATTTCACTTTCGCTGTCACTTTTAGTGTCTGCTTATTTGTTTTTCTTATGAATAGCTTTTGCCACTATCAGCGTCTAGTCTTTTGTGCACCCCTTACTCATTTTGTGAGCATAGCGCAAAAGCATTCCACTTAAAAAAAAAAGTCTGACAGATCCCGGTGTACAGATTATCATGATATGAATTATTACAATGTAAGTTCATTACATCTAGGAAATTCATTTGATAAATCAGTGCTGTCCAAAGTGGGGTACGTGTACCCCTGGGAGTACGCAGAATTGTTCAAAGGAGTACGTGAAATGATAATGAAACTTTTGTTTTCAAACTGTATCATATGGCATTTTGGATCTGTAACTTTACAGAGCATGTGCATGGGTGATTGTTTAAGAATGTAGAATAATTGAATAACCACAACACCTACCCAGTTTCCAACTTAAGTGAATGACAGGAGAACAGAGTAAGAATTAAAATGAATGAGAAAGAAATTGAGGGGAGATGAGAGTAGGGGAAAGGAGAGGAAACGAGACAGGACTTTTACGGGAACAGTGCTGAACTCCTCGCTCAAATCACGCATTTTCGGTTTCGTCGTAGGAGTGAAAGTGTGAACATCTCTTTTTCTGAATCACATGTAAGCATTTTTTTTTTTATGTTGAAGGCTTACAGACACAGTTCAGTTTTTCAGTTTCAATACTTTATTCCTTGATAGAGGAATCGGGATCCTAGTGCTGTCACTAGGTACCCTTGTACAATAATACCAGAAGCATCTGGCAAGTGTCGTGAGTACATATGAATATAACAAATGGGCTTACTAAAGCCTAACGAAGTTAGGATAGGAGGCCTTACAACACTTTCCATGTAAATAGATCTGGAAACTGACAGCTCCACAGTAGGTGTTCCAGGCGTCTGGAACCTTTGGAGAAGCAAAATCATCATCGCCATGTTATTTCTTCCTGCTTCACTTCAGGGTGGGACCTGGACCTGTTATAGAGGCCAATGACTCTGAGGTCAGGTAATTAGGCTGGCTCAGCCAACACCTGCCTCTTCACTCAAGTATGTCCACTCTGTCATTACGCAAAGCTATTACGTAATACTACTGGTATCACGACTATTGTCATTACGATTATTTCAATAAACATTATTATTATTATTATTATTATTATTATCATTATTATTATAATTATTATTATTATTATTATCATTATTATTATCATTATTATTATTATTATTTTTATCATCATCGTTATTACTATGTTTATTCCGAAAACTGAGCCAAGCCTTGAGTCAGTAACATATGACCAGTGGTACATATAATTCACCGTCAGGAGTTCGTGGAGATAACACTTCACCAACGGTGTAAGTGGCATCTCTGATTCCCCATCAGACTTTAGTGGTACTTGTAATCGGCCATGCGATGTCACTGGGACTTATAAAGCGTCACCAGCAGGAAGCAAAGCGTGAAAACGCTGAAGACGTCACTGATAATCGGGGATGGATCATCGGAATGTGGGATAGCGGAAAGCCGTCCTGATAAATTGTCCCTATGACAGGTGTCTCCGTCAGGACCGTCAACAGATGGCGTCAACGGTAGTGGGAGAAAGGTTCTCTTGAAACTAAGCCTGGTAGTGGGAGACCACGAGTTACCACGCGTGATGAGGTCACTGGTATATTGGACACCACACAGGAGCAACCAAAGGTGCCTGCAGTTCAGGTCACTCGGGATCTGCAGCTTCCTTGCCACCCGCCAACCACGAGACGGCGCATCCAGGAAAACGGCGGCCATTGTTACGTGACGAGAAAGAAAACACAACCATTGTCACGTGACGGCAAAGGATGAAGAACAACTAACTCAAAAACAAACGGATTCTAGACTTGGTTTTGATCTCCAGTGTTTTGCAGCAGACCCAAGTTTATGAAAGACTGTTATATTTACGGATGAGAAGTGTTTCTCATCAGCTGAAGCAGAGGTAAGACTGTGCTGAAGATCAGTCAACACTCGCTATGATGCTAAACACATCCAAGAGAAATCCAGAGTGGTAGGGTGAGCGTCAATTTCTGGGGCTGGATGTGGACGTTTGGACCTGAGGAGCTGGTGAAAGTAGATGGAAGGTTCACAGACCAGGACAACAATAGTGTTGCACAGGAGGTACTTATGCCGTGAGTGTGAGCCATGGCATTACCTCATCCACACCTCACACTTGTGCGAGATAAGAGTCCCATCCACACGAGCAATGTTGTAAAGGACTGGTTCACTCAGCACTCGGATATGGTAGTCCTCGACTGGCCTTCTAATGGTTGTGATATGAACCTCATCGAAAATTTATGGGCCATCATGTGTCGCGAATGAGATGTGGGTGATGATGTTAGCTGCGACGCCATTGCACGAAAGATCCGGGAGGTGTGGGAGTCAGTGGGGCGGTGTTCTTACATCTGCCTCAACGTAGCGGAATCCCCACCCAGGTTTGTAGTGAAGTGGTTGACGCTCAGAGAGGCTGGACCTCGTATTGAAAGTCAAGTCTCATAAGATTTTGATTACGGTTTTCATGTGACGGTATAACCTTAGCAGCTATAAAAACACTGACAGACTTACCAACCCTCCCATGTACCTGATCAACCTCACCATCCCTCCCATGTACCTTAACAACCACACCAGCACCTCCATGATACTTAAGAACAACATTAGTCCTTTCAATAATCTTAAAAACCAAGTCAGATCTTCCATGTTTTAACACTCTCAGATCTAAGGGTGCGGTCACGCCTAGCTAGTCGAGTCGAATCATTTGATCCGAGTCAAACTGAATCATTCCCGATCACGCAGAAAGAGTCAAGTTTGTCTGGATCCTGACAGATTTCAAGCGGTATGGAGACGTTTTTCTCGCGGAATTACATGTTCTGTTGTGGGTCCGGCAATTTAGGAGGAACCGAATCCCGGCACATGAAGTCAACAAAAAAAAGGCCAAATTTCGGTGCTTTTAGTCATTGTTTCCTTATCTACTGAACCACCCAGACAAATCTTTGGGTTTCTTTAGAAATTCAAGAAAATGGACATGAATTACAGGCATCACGATCTGGGTGTCTCAGGTCAGTAGTATCAAAGGAAACAGGGTGCTCCCGAACAAGACCGACTCAGCCTGACTCCACTCCACTCCCCCGGTGTTAATGATTTCTTGAGTAGAATTACATACAAACCTAAGCGCAATGGAACAGAGAGTCACGTGGAGTCATGACTCGATTCGTAATCCGGGCGACCCCAGCCCAATCAGGGTTTCAGGGTCTCGATGTGCTTCACGCTACCGACAAACATATTTACATTTTTTTTGACAGTATGCATTCTAAGATAAAGGTACCAGTATTTTACCAAAATGACCCTGCAAACCTCGTCTTGACTTTCTTTTAAATAAATGACTAAGAAAAAATAAGTATTTGGCGTGAAATCACGTGATAATACACCTTAACATTCATATGTAAATGTACATCTGTATAATCAGTAAAAAGAATATCTTAAAATTACCGTTTCGGACATCCACCTGTCTGAAAGTTGAAAAAAAAATGTTTTTTCCGATGGTTTTTGATGTATTCTGTAATTCAAAACCTTTATGTCTACCATAAATCACAACCTTTTGAGATATACCCCCTCCTTTGTCCAACGATAATGGAGGACCCCCAGTGGTAACGGGGGTTTTGGGTGGATAGTATCACAAAAAGTAGTGACTTGCGATAGGAATGAGTCAGGGTCGTTCAAAGGACACCATAAACCACCGAAAAAATAATTTCAACCAAACTAATTCTAATCTATCAAACCTAACCTAACCAGGGCCTAACGTTCGCTGGATGTTCGAAACGGTAATGATACCGAAAACGTAATTATCAATTTATACCAACTACACATTCTATCAGAATGAAAGCATGAATAAGGATATGAGGATAATTAATACGGGAAAAAAATCCATCCATTCGCGTCCTGAATCTCGAGGTCTCGTTGCGATTCACCACTGGCGTCCTGGGTCTTGAGGTCTCGTCAAGTGATTCACCACCAGCTTCAAAACGTCTATAATTTCAACGTCAAATTGCTTAACCCGTCATGGTCATCCGACATCCTCAGTATGACTTCTGTATCCAAATGGATAGCACGATAATGTTTGGCCTCCATTTGCTGCCTCTTGTGACGAACGCTTGTGATCTTCATGGCGTCAACAACTGAATGTTTACACTTTATGAATGTCTGTACACCAGATGGATATGCTTTATGGTAATCAGCCATTGTTCTCATGTTAACTGGTGTGTAAAATGCGTCCTCATCACAACGCTCAGGTAACACTGCCTAAATACGCGGTAAAACAACTGTACAAACGCAGACACACTGGCTACATCGAATGACGCCAGTGATCTGGGTAAACTGAAGCGAACTTAACGAAGTCAGACCAAGGATAATGTATTTCAGAAGTGTAACTGTCCCACGTTACCTATATTTTTGAAGACTTGTCAGGAGTTGCCACCAGCGCCATCTTACCGGGAAACTACTTATTTGTTCAGGCGAACGTGTAGAAAACGGTCATAGTGACTGTCACAGAAAACGTTCTTAATGAGTAACTATCTTATATAGATCATCAAGGATCTTTTAATTTTGATCAGTTTGTAGGAATATGCATAAGGTGGATGACGATGGATTATAATCAGATGGAACTGCCATCAGTGTCTTAGGGAAGGTGGTCAACCCGCGTGTAGACAGTAGGGTGCAGAGTAATGGATCTGCTGTCAGTGTCTGAGGGAAGGTGGTCCACCCGCGTGTGGACAGTAGGGTGTAGGGTGATGGATCTGCCGTCAGTGGCTGAGGCAGTGTGACGATAGAGGCCACCTGGGTGTGTCCACCTGTTTCCGGCGGGTTCCCTGCTCCTGTGGACCTGACCATCTCCATCACATACTATCCTCCAACTCCCTCACATACTACCCTCTAACTCCCCACTTTCTATAATTTCCACCGACACATAATTTAATTTTTGTTTACTTGAGAACTACAGACAGTGTTACTACTTGCTACTTCAGATGCTGCCGTTAGAACAGCTTTTAGTTCATGTGTCGGTCCTGCTGCTATTCCAACAACCACCAAGTAATTGTGATTGTTAATATGACTATTATAAATCACTACTGCTACAGTTATTTGATTCATGGAACATCTTGATGTCCTGCTCAACAACAACGATATTCATGATGTACTGAAAGTCTTGCCAGAAAGACATACGACCGAAGTGACATTGTAAAGTCCTCATTATAACTAGTCGAGTTACGAGAGCCAAGCAGATTATTATTATGGCAAACATGGAAGGAAACATAATACACACACACACACACACACACACACACACTTACATTTGTCAATTACCATGCAAGGCCAGACACTGAGGTTAAGAGGTGATGACTGAAAACTTGTGTCCGGTAAAATACGACACATCTATCACTGAGAGAGGCTGTAACTCTGAACCATAAATAGACTTACGATATATTGCCGGTAACTATTGGGATCATAACTTGTCTCTCTGGCCGCCAGGCTGGCTGAAAGAACATTAACGTCTGAGTGTAAGGCGCCACAGAACACGACCCTTGGGGACGGTACCATGACCAGTTGGAGGGAAGTGATGCACTTGTCTTACGTTCGAACTGTAAATGTTGATCACATAAATTCTGTAATGAGCACGGAAATGACATGTTCGATGATAAAGTTGTTTACTAGACGGAAATTAAGATTATTTGTAATCAATATAACTTTGTCAATTGAGCTTACGGCGTCACTACAGGATAATCTAGAGTTACAATGAACGAGTCGTGTGCGAGGCGTGTTGTCAAGTGTTATGTGCGAGATGTGTGGGTGAGGCGGAAGGAAAAGACATAACTGGGTCAGAGACGTGACTTTTGACCGCCACTAAAAGCCACTGCTGACTCACTGGGCAGCCTGACGACCTCTGTACTACAGAGATCAGTCCTTGAGCCAGTGTCATCAACCCAGGATAGTCCCGAGAATACTTGTATATTGACATGACTTCAGTCCAGGCACAGCGTACAATCCATTGGCCAGAGTGACGTACTGCGGAATCGGTAACTGGCTTGTATAACGCGACATTCAGCCCCAGATATTGGATCTTGGTTGGAGCAGGAGGCCATAAAACCGATAGTTACAGACTACGACTGACAGCTGGCACTGGCTGGGATGGTAGGTGGTGGTCAGCCATATTGGTTAAGGTAAGATCAGTGTGGTGTAACTGTGTGTGGGAAGGTTTATAACTTGTGATAATTATGTACAGTTGTTCCTGAGGGTCCGTGATGTTAACTTTATCATGACCCCCACACAACTCAAACTTGTTTACCCTCCACTACGACCATTGATTTACCAAATTACTGCAAGGAAGTTCTCCCCTCAGGTAACTATGCCTCTGTGTTCCATCATTAGTGATTCCCCATCAGTCAAAATGCCCTACTAATTGGAGGACTTGGCGTGCCTCTACAGTACTGATGTCAACAAGTCCACAACATTTGTGAATAGCAAACCATAGCAATCATCCTGATCCCCAACCTACTCTGTGAAGGTTATGAAACTGGACTTACACAGACATTGTAAATCTTATAGGTACTCACCAGCTTCATAAGACATTCTTCTGCGCCCTAGACATTATCGTGACCTAAAGAGACACAAGTCCTCCGTAGGTCTCATCTTCATTATTTTAACCAAGAGTTCCAAAAATGTTTTAAGTTGTGTTCTGTGCTTCTTAAACAAACCAATGACTAACTGCATTTTGTGCTCCCAAAGCAAACTAATATCTTAAGTTGCACTTTGTAACCCAAAACAAATCAATGTTTTAAGCTGAATTCTGTGCCCCAATACCAAACCAGTGATTTACGATGCACTATCTGTTCTTAAACAAAAAAATTAAGCTGCACTCCTTTCTTCTAAAACAAACCAACATTCTAGGATGTATTTCATACTTCTAATTCAAGTCAATTATTTCAGGTTACATTCTCACCTGTTAGCCCAAAACAATGATTGCAGCTGTTTTCTACGGTTCTTACTTGACCCAAATAATGGTTCTGCTACCTTCCATGTAACTATAATTCAGTCTAAATGATAACACTGATTTCAGCTCTATAAAGTAAGTTCAAAGAGTTATAAAAGAAATAAAGCCATTTTGACTAACACGGATATAACAAACATATTCCCAGTAGGAGGGCAATTTGGTTTGTAAACGTTTTGTTATCTGCTTCGAATGAGTTTCAGAAAGAAGTTACCTTGACCCTGAACTAGGTTCACCTAAGAATTTTATGGCTTTTAATTATTTTCTATGTTTGTTACCAAACGTCGAATTCGTCCATTCAAAAATGTGAAAAACAATTCCAACGGAAATTCTTTTTCACACAAAATGTTGTGAAACTTGAGAGAAATTGGTTATTTCTATTCCTATTTGCCCCAGCAATGTAATATCATTCTTCTAAAACTGTAAAGTGGTGTATAGAATCAAAAGGCAATGGAAAAAGAAAAATTCAATTACACTGGCCACTAGAGTGAGGGAGATGAATAAAATTCCCGTTGGGACTTGTATGAAGAGAAATATATTCATTTTCACTGAATATAACATTAAGGACTGTAAAATATGATTAAATGTCAACTCACAACTAAAGCATTTCACGTTCAGATATCTATTCATTTGTAATTACCCTGGGTCTCGTTCAGTGAATCACCACTAGCGTCCTGAGTCTCGAGGTCTCGTTCAGTAATTCACCACTAGCGTCCTGAGTCTCGAAGTCTCGTTCAATGATTTACCATTAGCGTCAAACATACTTATAATTTCGACATCAAATTGCTTACTCTGTCATGGTCATCCAACATCCTCAGTATGACTTCTGTATCCAAATGGATAGCACTATAATGTATGGCATTCAATTGCTGCCTCTCGCGACGAATGATTGTGATCTTCGTGGCATCAACAACTGAATGTTTACACTTTATGAATGTATTTATATATGCTGGTTTGTGAACATCTTTCACTACACAACACTCAGGTGACACTGCCTATAAACGCGTTAAAAACGATTGTTCAAGCACAGACGCACTGGCTATATCCATACGACACCACTATTCTGGGTACAGTGGACCAAGGAGAATGTGCTTACGAAGTATACCTATCCTAGATTGCCAGTTTTCTCGAAGAATTGTCAAAAAGTTGCGACTAGCGCCATCTTATGGGAAAGGTATTAACTTGTAAACGAGAATGTGTAGAGAACGGCCAAAGTACGCTAAACTAACTCGTGGGTGACACATCATAGGAACGTGTCGGATGAGTAACTAATTATCTTATGCTTATACGTAGCATCAAGGATGTGTTTAATTCTGATCACTGTTTGTAGATATATGTAAGAGACTTGTTTAATTTTCATCGTTTTTTAGAAACATGTAAAATATTTGTTTTTGATCACTATTAGTAGAAATATGTAATATATTTCTAAGTTATTGTAGCCAATAACCCTTGATGTTTGGGAATCTTTTGGAAGACAGCCTAACTTCAGACGACTGTGTATAATTCAGATTTATCTGCAGACAAGAGCTGCTACTCCAGACCCATATCATGACTGTGTTGCCACCCTCTTTGCCGAAACTAACAAAACAAAACGTCAACAGATCAGGCGACAAGCAAACAACAGCCGACTGGTGTCGCGCTGTCTGACCAGATATCGCTTTCACGGTAGATTAACATCACACCAGTCTGGCAGAGTACTATTTTCTAAATTGATTGTTTTCGATTGGAAAAATGTGCCAGCCGTATCATGAGTGACATAGTCAATACCGACACAAATCTTACATATGAGAACCGGTGACACAATATACAATTATCAAACTTACATACCGATATTTCATCCACTGGTTCGCGTATGAAACCCGCGATAGATTTAAGAGTTGTCACTTGTTGTTAACGTCCTGCTTGATATAACCAGCCAAACTGGGTACCGCAGTGTGTGACGCCCCAACTGCTGCTGTTTGTTACAGAGTTTCTCATCTTCATAATCACTCACTCACATATCATATATCTCTAGGTTTTTGTATCTCTATGGCTTGGAGCCCACAGGATATCTATAGATATGTTAATACATTATTCTTAGAGCAGGTGGTTGTTGCTATGACAACTGGTGGTTGCGCTTACAGTATCATGAGGGATCAGTGTGGTATAATGCGTCTGGAGATTGGTTGACCCCTGTGTAATCCTCGTCTCCACATAGTAGAGCTAAATACGATATATGTGACGGGAAGAAAGATGGGGCAATATAAATGGATGTCCAGTTGTTTAATAGAAACATAGTATATCTAACTAGCTCCTTTCACTTCTCTCTTTGGTAAAGCTTAAGATCTCAGCTTCTTCCATAATGTTCCTCAACATCTTCCTTGAGCTTGATGGCAGTATTAAGAAAAACAGTTTAATGTCAACATTCAATTTCTTCATGTAGTAAGCTTTTCATGTCATCATTTTGCTTGCTTAGATCATGAGGACGAGTTGATTCCTTACTGTCCAAGTCTTATAAAAAACTTTTAATGTGTAGTTCAGTATGACTGGTCCCCAGTACGCCCTTATACTATCTTCTCATCTGTCGCATCTTCACATCGTGGAGGGAGCCGTAACTCGTTCCCTAAATAATGGGTACTTTCCAGTCTGGTGACTGTCAGATTTCCTTCGATGCCATAATCATATTCTCAGATGATCCTCTCTCACCTCTCTAGTCACGCACGTACTGTACATCCTCTCGTGTCGCCAACTGTTTCCACCATCAAAGAGAAGATTTAGTGTGCTCTGGGGAGTGACATAGGCAGGTTTACAGTGTTCTGTAATGGTCTACTTAACATGTAGAGATGAAGGATCGCCTATCTATTGCCCTTCATTCTCGTTGCCTCGGTTAAATAACTTTACATTTTCGTGTCAGCTTCAGCAGCTTGAAGGATCCTCCTGGGCAACTTCCGCTCCTTGTGAAACCTTTACACCCGACCCCCACTTGACCCCAGTCTTCATTCGTACCCATCTCACCTTCACCATTAATGGCAGTGTTTATCTAATACTTCGTTATATTTACCTTCCAGAGAAGAACCCACCGAACATGTTCACTGCTGGATGGAGGACGCTTCGTTTTATATATGGATAAATTGCTATTTCTTTACGTATATCATATATACATTTCTATACAACTTTAAGAAGCGTCAGTATGATATGATAATAGCGGATTGATACCATTAGAGGATTATATATCTATTTTCTTTTCTATGTTAGCTGAGACGGCACGGGCAGCTAAGGCCCTAATCAAGGCCATCCCATTAACGCTATGTATATATACCCTAGGGTGAGCCAGGTACCCATTTTATCGACCAACCCTTAGGGGTGGATGAACAGCGGGGTTGACTGTGGACCGACTGCCGCAACCAGGATTCGAACCTATGCCCTCGACCCTGGGCGGCCCGTGAATGCGTCA
>JAYMFT010125570.1:0-13150 GCA_038088735.1 Panulirus argus | reverse complement strand
CTCTCTCTCTCTCTCTCTCTCTCTCTCTCTCTCTCTCTCTCTCTCTCTCTCTCTCTCTCTCTCTCTCTCTCCTAATACTTCACACCTACCAAAGAATACTGCATAATAATAATAATGATAACATAATAATAATGATAGCAATCATAAAAGATAATGATAATGATAATGATGATAATGAAAATAACGTTTTACCGAACCGACTGCACCCAAGGCTACAGAAAGAGATGATAGGGTGTAAAACAGATAGCTTATTCCCAGATCGGTGTGGGGGGTGGCAGTCCTTTGATTTATTGATAACATTCACAGTGGTTGGGAGGGAGGGGAGCTTAATCTTGGAACGGTGTGTGCAAACTCAAATGGGCTCGATTTGGTTATGGTGCCGAACTGTTACCCTTGGACGAGTGATCTCTGGTGGCAGGAGGTGAGGGTGCGGTTGATGCGCGAGGGTCAAGAGGTGTGTGTGTGTGTGTGTGTATGTGAGGGTCCACAGTTGTGTGTGAGGTGTGTGTTGGGCTGACGGGAAGCAGACGCTGTTGGTGATGAGTGCTGCTCCTTCAGACTCGAGCAGATCACACCATCACAGGCACCCTTCTGGCTTCTTGCACCCCTGTCTGACTTGAGGCTTGGCTCTCTCTCTCTCTCTCTCTCTCTGTCCACAATTACTATTTTTTCCTATACTTCATCACAATCAGCCACCGCTCTTATACTATAAAAGTCCTTCTTTACATCTTTTTTTAACTAGTTTGTTGCTTAATATCATGTCATGTCCTCTGAATGATTTATCCCTCCCTTCTCTCGAAGAACTATTCATTGTCTGCGCAATCAATCTGGTTTAAAAAGCTTAAAGTTTATGATCAGGTCACCGCTCACTTCTCTCTTCCATGTTTGGCAAACTTAAGGACTCGAACCTTTCCTTGTAACTCAGTTCTCTTAATTCTAGTACCATCTTTTTTGCCCTCCTCTGGACCTTCTCTGACATTTCTTTGTGCTCTTTGAAGTGCAATGGCCAAACTTGAGAAGCATAATCTAGTTTTGGCCAAATGTAATGCAACGTCAACCACTATTCCACGGAGGCCCGTACGTAAATAGATGAAATAAAGACCAGTTTATTGAATTCAGGCAGCCACTGGGCTTAGAATCCACAGTTGAGAAACGTCATAATTGGGGGGAGTCATAATGATAACTAGATGATTAATCACGAAAGAGCTTAAGACCAAGGTAGGGCTGGATACTTGTACGATTTGGACAAACACATGAGTAAAGTTTATCCACATAGTACAGAAAGTTTTGCAGAGCAGATTTTATGATTCATGCATTGTATACTTAGTGGTGATTTGTTGAACATTACGTGATGTACTGTTACACACTGATTGAACTTCAGTAGTCCTGTGTTGACATTCATTATGTATTTAATGGGGATCAGTTATTGATGCATATTTTCACGTTGGTTGCGTTACAGCAGTAAAAGCAGTTGACGTACACATAGCTTTGGCAAAACTAAGCCATTTGCTCGCTTGTCTGTGCTAATGTTCGCAATAGCGGTTATAGGAAAATTCTTATGTCTGTGAGAACGCTGGTTGGTAGTATGAGGTGATTGCGGTGACCGACAGGTGTCGCCCCTCTGAGTGTCGAGGAAATTTATGGAGTGACTGAGGTCAGCTGGGTCACAGCTCCAACGGTCAGGAAAGGGAGGAGGACGCATCGGTGGCCCGTTGTTTTACACTGAGGCGACCGCGCCTCCGGCACAGGACTTTGGAGTGACTTACCAGTTCACTAATGTGTGTGTGTGTGTGAGCAGCATACATCGGCCAGTACAAGCAATATCCTTAAGACACCTTCATCCATACGTTTCCCACCTCTTCTCACCACAACCACGTTTTCCTTGGTCTTTCCAGCGCTTGCCTCATCCCCACTTCCCTGCCTCCTTCTCTTCCACCTCTCCCCGCCCCTTCTCTCCCATGCCCTGTCCTCCCCCCTCCCCTCTCCTCCCCTCCCCTCCCCTCCCCTCTCCTCCCCTCCCCTCCCTCCCATCATAACATGGGAGTCGCGTGTGTTAAGCTTCTGGCGGGGGATGTTAACTCCCTGGATATGGTCTCATATAATAGCCGGGCCGACGGCCACCCCCGCTGGGGCGCTTGCGCTCTCTGGCCAGTCATATGCAGCCATTGCTGGAGCAGCACTGGTGTTGGCTGACCTGGCCTGCCCCTCTCTCTCTCTCTCTCTCTCTCTCTCCTTTTCATTCACGTACGTTTCCCTTCCAGAGCAATCAAGAGACAGAAGACAACACTGTGACAAAAAAAAAGAAAAAAAGGTCTATAGCGGTTTCACCGCAGTGGGAGAACGTCTCTCTTCCTAGTTCAGATGTGGAATTAATCATTTTTCTTTTCTTCTGTAAAGAAAGTGAGTGAGATCAGGTAGGTCCCAGGGTGAGAGATCTCTGTTCTTTGATGGCTCGTTTAGATCAGCCCTGTTTGAGGTGTCATGGATCTAGCCTTTTAGCAAACGACCAAAGAATGTAATTTTCAGGGTTTGACTGACCTAATTCCTGTAATAATTCATGCTGATAACCGTACCGACTCGTCGCGTTTGTTATGCAACGCACCAGGTTATATTCAAATCCCAGATTACATTACCGTGGCCAAGATTAGAGTATCTTTCTCACCTGCAATTTGCCTTCGCTTGTGGAGCACACTGTGAGGCTGCTGCATCAAACGACCGGGCTGCTCAGAGAGAGAGAGAGAGAGTGATTCAGGAACACTGGACCGAGCCCTCCCTGCTTGGAAAACTCTGCAATTTGGGTTGCAATGAGAGTATTTCTGCACAAGCAAAGACGGGGCTGTCACAGGAAAATATCATTCCCTCTGCAGGTTCCCCGAGGGTGATTGTAGGTTATAAGGCCGTTTGCGGTCGTCAGCTTTCTTGATGGCCTCCGCGTCAGCAGGTGTCAGCCTGACGAGGTTTGGAGGTCTGCCGGCTGACAGGTTGAGTATGGGGCTGGCAGTGTCTTGGGGAGGTTGGCTGGTCAGGGCCTCACAGAGATTACCTTTGTTGGTACTCTGCTGGAGAGGCATGTGTGTGTGTGTGTGTGTATGTGTTTACGTGTTTATGATTACTTATTTGTTCAGTACAGGGAGGGAGTTGTGCACACGTGGGGCCCCATCTCTTGAACTTTCTCTTAAAAATACAACTTTTTAAACTTTTGTATGTTGTAAGAACTCACATTTTCATTACATTTTATTCGTTTCATTCGCTAATCTGAAACTATAAAAGTACTTCTTTATATCATATCCTGCACTTTTCTTGCCTGGTTTATAGTTAATGCCTCTGTTTGCTCTAGAGACTCTAGTTATGGGCTCTAGCTTTCTCGTCTTTACCTCTTTAAAAAACTATTGACTATTTCTACCTAGAAACTGCATAAGAAACTTGTAGGTTGTGATCAGGTCACTGTTCTATCTTCTCTCTTTCATACTGGGCAGGGATATGGCTTCTATAACTTCTTACTGTAACTCTACGTTTCTTAATGCTGGTACTGTCCTTTTTGCCCTCCTCCGGACATCCTCTACAAGTTCCCCGTGCTGATGTGTGGTGACCAGTCACGCGAAACATGTTGTTCTGATTTCGGCCTAATATACGCGATGACTAGTAATTTGCCAAACAGGTAGGGTATCTATATCAAACGGCAAGCTGGGAAAAGACTTTAAAGATTAAAGGAATTTTTCGTAGCTTGACGAAAAACCTAAAGAATTATTGAGATAAATAAGAAGCAAGGAAAATCAAGGACTTTATTGGCTCACTGTCAAATGAAAATGTGGATTTTCTTTACCGTTCGCCTGTGGTGTGGTGAACTTAGCACAACTGGTGTTCAGTTTTCCACAAAGGATCATAGCAACAATAAGAAGCATCGAGCAAAATACTAGGAATCTCATTGATACTAGACATGCAAAAACATATTTACAAACCATAACTCATGCTATGTCTGTGCATTTTGCTTTTCTGTAGCTGGGATAGAATGGTGCATTCTTTTGGTATCAACGTGGAGTCTCTTTACTCGCAACATAAATCCGAGTTACGCTCCTGTGGTGTCTGCATGGAAGAAATCGGAAGTCTGGATGTTCTTCCTGGACACGGATGGTACTAAGCGATGATGACGCTTCTACCGAGCTTGCAGAACTGTCTACTCTTTAGAATGACATTCTATTTTCTACTGAAGTGAAAAGAAAGAAAAAATAGAGGAAGACAAAGAGGTTGATGCAAAATACTAAGATGATATTTTAAAAGAGAGAGTGAGAGAGAAAGAGAGGAGGATACGCGAACGGAAAGACAAATAAATACGAGGAAAAACGGAGAATAAAGCAGAAGAAGAAGTAGAGACACACGGGATGGTAGAGAGTGAGATGCGGGGGTTGGCTACCCTCACAACGCCACAACCAGCTGTTTGTTTCCTCAGCCATAATGGCCGGTGCCGACGGGAGTTGAGGTTGTCGGATGATAATGGCAGGTATACGACCTTCTGTACATCTCCCGAGCATATTAAGTCGTCGAGAGAAAATGTTTCTCCTCCTGCCAGTTCTCTTGTTTATTTTCCTCAGATGGATGAGACAGCTCGTAGCAAACAGTGAGTTTAACTTGTATTAACTTATTCATAGAATCTCACCCAAAACTCATTAGAATACTTGTTTATTTGTGACTAGATAACTTGACTAGATATCCGGATACGAATGATGATTTATTCAACCTCGCAAAACAAAACAGTTTTCAGGAGAACTGATGGCAAGAATACTCGATCCTTTTACAATAATATGATCTTTATAATCAGAATTTCCCTTTGTCTTCAATAATATTCCTTGTTTTTTTTTATCGCTTTCAAGACTGGGAAATATAAAAATGATGAGTTAGTTATATTTTCTCGTTCCACGCCCATGACAGACAATGGTTAAGATAGGAGGAGGCATTTTCTATTAATCTATTTGGTTAGGGAGTGGATTAGCTGCTGATTTCTCACGGTCTTAGAGCCGGCGAAGGAGGCAAAACAGTGCTGATGGTTTCAGACCCAGCTTAGAAATCTACAGCACTCATAGTCCTACACTTTAAGCTAGGAAGACCAGCAGCACTCATAGATCCAAACCCAGGCAGTAGGACGAGCTATACTTATAATTCCATGCTTACCAGGAGGACCAACAAAACATAGTTCCAGACCCATGTTTCCAGTCCTGGCTAAAAAGACCCATGTTTCCAGTCCTGACTAAAAAGACCCATGGTTCCAGTCCTTGCTAAGAAGACTACGAACAATCATACCTCCAGACCCAGCTAAAACCACAAGTATTCATGTCTCTGGATTCATCTCGGGAGACCAACAACACTCATACTTTCAAACCCATTTCTGAAGGCTAACTGGACTATCGTTCCAGATACGTCATACTATGAAACCTATAGTTCCAGAACCAAATGTTGACATCACAATACCTTCTATAGTTCCGGACTCAGTTACTCAGATATTCACATATCAATATCTATAGTTCCAGACCCACTGACTGAGGCCAATGCTGTCTGAAGTGCTACGCCAGCCTCTTGTGAAGACATCTTAATTTCCTCAGCTGGTAAGACATGCTAGCCCTTCGCTTCCAGGCCTTCAGTTCCAGACGCAAATAAAGCGAAAGTCACCTTGTCTCATGTCAAATAAAGGGTGAATTTCTTTGCCATCACCAGCTGATTACAATTCTATTCTCTGAATTCAGCCAGACAACTAAATTACTCCCCTGGGGGATCTGGAAGATGTTCATTACTGACTGAAGAAACTGTAAGGGAGAATTTAGATTAAATTATGGGAACGTTGGATGAGATTCTTGATTGTGTCGCTGGAGGCTGAGTAGTAGGTGGATGCAGCACCCCTTCAAGACCGAAGCAAAGCCACAAGTCAGGGCTGAGGATCGTAAGTAGAACTCTGGTGAGATGGCCCCCACTATCTGGCTCGTATGCACAACTTACATCCTAGCACTTCAACTGGAAGACTGAATTTGAAGTCTGGAGTATTGGTGTTAAAACATACCTTTCTTTTCAAAGTCTCATTATCAATTCTGAACTGACAGTTTGAACTTGAGACTGTAACTTGAAAATCTTAAAACGAAAAGAGATATCAATAAGACCAAGATATCTAATTTCTATAAACAGATTCTCTAAGGTATATCTAGGTTAGATTTCTTATTTCCAGATATCTCCTGGGCGTTCAATTTATAAACGTTACCTCTGAAGTGTGAGGTGTGTGTTGGTGAGTGCCTGTGTGGATGACAGTGAGTGCGTGATGGGTGAGTATGTGTGTCGCCGCCCATGTCCTGAGTCTTCGTTGACAAATCCTGGTGACAACATCAGGGATGGTGTCACACGCACACACAGCTCGACCTCCCTGCTAGGGGTTCCCATAGGAAGACCTGAGAGGGGCTTAGCGAGTCCTGGGGTGTGGAGATGATGACTGTGTGGGAGGGGGTGAGCAAGGGGAGGGGAGGAAGCGGTGGCATGAGGGGTAGGAGAGATGAGGTGTGTGAGGGGAGAGGGAGGAGGAAAGAAGGCGTAAAGCCGATGGAGCCGGATGGTTGGAGGAGTGGAGGTGAAATGGGAGGTAAGGTGCTCTTGGAGGAGGTACGGTGGAGGGAGGCAGAAGTGGGTGTGCAGGAGTGGGGATTTCTCTGAAGTGTGAGTGGGGGGGGGGGGAGGAGGGACAGTCTAATGAGGAGGAAGCTGGAGATGACTCCCGTTTATGAGGATGTTATCTCGCGTCGAGAAACGTTTCCGTGTTCTTCCACATACCGCTGGAAGCGACCCCTAAAACTGCCACTGACTTTTACATTCCCCTACTTAAATGAGTCCCTCTTCCCATCCCCTTCAAGGGGGAAGAAGTTAGAAAAAGGAGAGAGGAGAATTAACTACTACCTAGACTCATAAAGGCAGAGGCGTCATTAGCGAGATGGAGGGGGGGGGGAGGGTTGGAGGGGGAGGGGCAGAAGCGCGGCCCCCACCTTTCCCTCTGTCTCACTGTTGTCTTAACGAATTACAAGCTTAAGCGAATCAACTTCCAGCTATAATCAAGTAACAAGGGCACTGCTCAACTTCACTGTTTGAACTGGCGAGAGCTCCTCGTTGCTAAACACTAGGGAGATATCACTGACTGGGCCCCGAGAAAGCCCTAACCACAGCACCCACCCCAAAGGCTCCCCCGTCTTGGAAGTCCTCCCTGAATTTCGACCTTACGATCTCTCACGTCTTGGCCCCTTCTGAACCTGGCCCTTGTGAAGTAAGACTCCCCATTTCAGAGCTCAAGTTTGACTCAATTACAGCCTAATAGCGAGGCTAGGAGGAGCCTGTGCCATCACCCTGCTCCTCGGGCGTGGCGATGGGCTGTAAAGATAAGCTAATAGCAACCCACAGTATAGGAGGTAGATCATGTGGCCATCCAGATGACAGCCTCTCTATTGCCACGCCCGGGAGACAGGGAGGGAGAGGGAGAAGGAGGACAGGGAGAAAGGAGAGGAGGCACAGAGAAGACAGGGAGAAAGGAGAGGAAGCACGGAGGAAGGAAGGACGAGAAGGAGAGGAAGATGGAGACAGAAGAATGGATTCAGGAAAGAGACGGATAAATTGTGGACGATGGAGGATATGGCGGGAAGCAAGGGGGCATGGAAGACAGGAGATGAGAATGATAGAGAGACGATGGGAGATGAGAGAGACAAGCTTATGAGAGACAAACATTACGGTTCCCTTTTTCCCTCCTTTGCTCGAGGTAGACCTTAGAATCCGAAGACTTACAACAAAAACATGTTCTGTATTTCACTGTAATCATTTCCTGAGTACATGAAAACAAGATAGATGTAAAATAACGACAATAAGAAATATAGAATGACAGACGACGAAGGGCATTTAGTAAAGCCAAGGCAAAGACACTCAGAAGTATTCGGTGCTGCAATGGTCATACCTGACATCAATCTGTGACTGGAGATAAGAGAGAGAAGAACCCGAACGACAAGAAAGAAGTGTGAGAAGTGAAGGAATGTGGTAATTAGTAATTCACCTGAAGACAATGCGAACGAGTTGGTATTCCTGCCTAACGTGTTTGAATTACAACGGAGAAAAAGAAAATGATTAAAAACGTAGATCAGTCCGACGGACAGTATCCAAAGTCTCTGATGAGCGTAAACCGTCGAATAAGAATCATAATGAGATTATACGTTCAGAATTGATAGTTCAAGAAAGCCAAGAATGAAATGATACAGAAAAGAGAAGGGTTTAGGGCCAGTGTTCTGTGTGCATCACAGACACAGACAGGCACACACACACACACACACACACACACACACACACACACACACACACACACACACTCAAAGTTGTGTATGGCAGAGGAAAGTGAGTATTTACAACAATTAGAATCGAGGATAAGATGCAACTGAATTGAGAACCATGATTATTTCACCCCTTGTGTATAACATTATATTCCCGCTGATATAATCTCCTGATTTGCATACTGCAAGGTGTCTTATCTTGCTCGCCTCTGATATTAACTCCGTCTTTTATGTTGGTCTGTATTACATGTCGCTTTTATTCATTTTGTGCATGATTCATGTTATTCATTCTTTCTTGGTCGTTATTGCTGCAATTTCTTCATGGTCTTTGATGCATTCCTGTTCTTATTAAGTGTAATAAGACATTTGCACGGTACCAAAGGTTTAGATCGAAGATTACAAAGAAAAGGTAGAAAAGGGAAGATTGAAAAGAATAGATCCCGAAGGCTCTGTTTATAGAAGGATTCTAGGTAAGAACAAGAGAGAAGGGAAAGTTGCAGAGGAGAGACGAAGAGGAGAGTAGAGAAGAAGTGAGAAGAGGAGGAAAGAAGAGGAGGAGATAAAAGGAGGAGAGGAGAGGATGAGAGAAGAGGAGAGAAGAGGAGGAGAGGAGAGGAGAGCAGGAGAAAAGAGGAGGAAAGAAGAGAAGGAGATAAGACGAGAGCAGGGTAGGAGAGGAGAGAAGAGGAGGAAAGAAGAGGAGGAGAGGAGAAGAGAGAAGAGGAGGAGAGAGGAGAGGTAACCAGAGAACAGCAACAGAAAGGACGAGAGAGAAGGAGAGAAACTCGCTCGTGGCATAGAATGAGCTGTGAAGAAGCAGATGAGGGCGAGCACAGCGAGGGAGGGAAAACAGCTGGCTGTGTTGAAGGCCACTTGGGGCGGAACGAGGCAGATGCGACGTGCGATAAAAGCCGGAGAAAACGGATGGCAGAGATAAGGGCAGATAAGGATGATGGATTGGGGGGAACCTGAGAATATAAGTGACATCAGCCGAGGAGAAATGAGCGTTTATGGAAAGATGTGGGAGGAGGAGGAGGAGGAGGGGCAGAAGAAGGAGAGCATCATTTTTAAATCAGACTTCAGAAAGAGAACAGAGTTGTGTAGAATTATGGGGTACACTCAGACACTTGAATTCTAAGGCAAGGGGGAGAAGGCCTCGAAGATACAACAGAGACTTGTGCATTTTGTACGACAGGAAGATAGCATCGTTCTCTACCAATCAACTCCTGTTTCAGTTCGAGTCTAGATCAGATCAGTCTTGGAACATGAAATATTTTCGACATAAATGTTCATAGGGTAGAAGGCTGGATGAACACTGACGTTGCGCTGTGCAGCTTTCTGACAAGATGAAAGGCGCCACTTCGTACAAAAAGGAAAATTGGACTAGATTACTATATGTGTCACACACACACACACACACACACACATAGGAGTAGAGACATAATACTTATATACAAATTTAAGACACGAAACAACATGAGTGTAAATCTGTCTTCTCTATACACACAGATTGTAATCACAAATAGCAATCACACACACACACACACACTGACTTAAGCCGGGTACGCGGTTATCGACCAACTCCAAGAGAAGGATGAGAAGCTGGGTGCTCGCTGTGGGCCTACTGCCGTGCCAAGGATTCGAACCCACAAGGGTCCGACCTTAGACTAGCCAGTGCATTCAGCCAATCGGCTCTGCGCTCGTACACCAATCATCAGGTACCTTCAGCCAAGATGCCTGTCATAAACAAACGCTCTAATGCATATATACTGATTCCCATGTAGGCATAGCCACCGCCTGTTTGTTAGATAATCACTCATTAACTTTGTGTTCCTTGGGTCTCTAACA
This sequence comes from Panulirus argus, assembly GCA_038088735.1. Taxonomy (NCBI): domain Eukaryota; kingdom Metazoa; phylum Arthropoda; class Malacostraca; order Decapoda; family Palinuridae; genus Panulirus; species Panulirus argus. The sequence goes on along the minus strand of JAYMFT010125570.1, from coordinate 2,972 downwards.
TACCCACCAGCTGCTGCTGCTTGTGTTCCTGGAAGCAGTGACACATCCACTAATTGCTCTCTGTGTTCCTGGAAGCTCTAACACACACACACACAGCAGCCGCTACTTTAAGTTCCTGGAGGCTCTGACATACCCACGGGCAGGTGCTTTTGTTCCTGGGGGCTGGAAGACACCCGCTGCCTTTGTTCCTGGAGGTTCCAGGGCGCACACACACACACACACACACACACAGAGCAGCCATTGCTTTTGTACCTGGAGGTTCTGGAAGAGCTGCGGCTTGTGTTCCTTGAGTCACAAACCAGTTGCTACTTTTGTTATTGGAGAATGTAGCACGTACACCGACAGCTGATTTTTTTTTCTTTCTCCTGGAAGCTCTTACACACACACACACACACACACACACACACACACTGACTCAGGTAACGGGAATTTGAGGTCAAGTTCCCGCGGGCAAGACGAGACTGGCTAACCCAGGGCCGCTGTTTGAACGGAAGAGCAACCAACCCCCGAGGCACAGGCGGGAGTAAAACCCACTCTATCCCAGCCGCCCGGAGTGGGAATCAAACCCGCGATCATAATAATGTGGGACAAGTGAACTATTCGTTCGCCTCATCTGCGTATTAGAGTCTCTCATCGTTTTTATACACGTAAAACGTCTCTCATAACTTTATTCCTCATCTCTCATTTCTCTACAGGTCCCTTGTAATCAGTGGCACATTTTCTGTGTTATCTGTTGTCGTTATTACGCTTTACACTTTAAATTCCTAGAGACAGGAAACGCAGGCGAGTGGAGGGCTTATTTATTTCTTTTTTCAAACGTTAACACGATTGTATTTCAAGTGTTTCATTAAAGCCCCACGAAATAAGACAACATATATATAAGTAGGTGCTTAAGTGTAATTACCTATAATAAAATGCATTTTAGTGTTGTGCATTTACCGGCTCATAATGACTCAGATGGCTGTTAAGACTCTCTCTCACTCAAGGTTCCCGCCACACCTATTTTTCTTTTTTTTCAAACCGTGTTTTTTATTTATCAACTTTGCCCCAGCTGTGCAATAAGCCAGACGGTCGTAAACGCGAGAGGCTAATTGTTGTAACGAAATGATTACGTGTTGAGGGATTAAGTTTATTGCAGCATAAAGACGAGATTTATAAGGATGCGTAAACTCATCACCGACAAGGAAAAATCACCACATCAGGGACAAGGCCAGACCAGAGGGGTTCCCCTTGGCATACAGTCAGTCACTGGTTCCTCCTCCACTCCTTCATCTCATAAATCATATCACTTACGCAGACAGACACCTGGCGATGACTGTGATCCTCCTCATCATCCTCACAGACACCTGGCGATAACTGAGATCATCCTCATCATCCTCAACAGGCTCGATAACTGATCATACTCAAGTCGTCTTTGCAAGACGTGCCATCTCCTTTGCCTCTGCCACTCTTAGCTCACAACTAGATCCGTCGATTACGCTCCTTGTTCTTCCCCTTCCATTCACAGCCGGCGCTGCTGATTACCCATCAACTCCTCCTACACCCAGCAGGCATCTAATCATTCCCCCCCTCCCCAGCTTCACCCATCAAACGGCCCCCCCCCCTTCCCCCTCCCAAAGCAAACAGACACCCGAAGACAACTGGTCAAAGACCCCTATCATTAAACTCATCATACCCTCTGATACCTAAGCATGATAAATACAGTCGCAAACCCGATGCGCGCATACGGGAAGCATTCATGTGCAACTTCTTCCTCCTCTAACTCCTCCTCCTCCTCCTCCACCTCCTCCTCCTCCTCCCTCTTCTTTGATATCCTTTTCTCCAAACTCCCAGCCAAGGGAACGGGGGAAAAAAAGAGGCCAATGATACCCTCTCCCCTGCCTGCCTCAGACCATGTAATCAATATCAAGTGAAGTGGCACGTTCAATCACATTGTCTGACACATTATAATAGCACGCTGACACAAGGGGCCTCATTTGCCCTCTCGCCTCCAACACGACATGACCACCTCGCCGGGCGGCTGCTGCTGGTGGTCCCGGTGGCGTTTGCTGTCAGCATTTTTGGAGGTGAAGAGCACTTTTTTTTCCCCTGGCCTTTTTTTCTTTAGAGGGCATTTTCTCATGTGAAAAAAAAAAGCTGAAATGAAAGATTCTTCATTCCTTTCTTTTTTTTTTCTATATGACTTTCGAAGATGATTCTGTCAGTGTTCCTGTTTCTCCTGTAAACAGAGAGAGAGAGAGAGAGAGAGAGAGAGAGAGAGAGAGAGGGAGAGAGAGAGAATTTTCATTCTTCCTTCCTTCATTTCTTTCACTCTTTTTTTTCCCTCTATCTATCTTTAGACTTTTGAATCACAATCGCATTCCGTTCCTATATTCCTGGGCCGCTCGACTTCAAATCTTGGCTGGCATGTACCTTTGTCCTGTCCTTCCTGCTCGCTTTTCATTTTCGGGAATTAGATCTTCGTTCTAATTCTAGTAGGGTCAAATCGCCGTGAATTCTTGTTCCTTGTGGTAAATGACCTATAGATATGGGTATTAATATATCAGCAAATGCTCAATAGAGGAGTCAACTGCTCTCGCCACCAAAAATCAACATTTCAAGTCATTTTTTTTTTTACTGCTTATGTAAAGATCTTATTTTACAAAGCTTCTGTGATTATTGCTGACGGAGGAAAGTGGCCAAATAGACAGTCATTCTGAGAAGTGCATGTGTTCTGTGCCTTTTCATGCGATGCCTCAAGCTCTCTCTGACGCCTCTCTCTTTAAAAGAAGACAAGAAATGAGGGGTTGTCAGAGGTTATGCTGCAGCAATGGTGTCTGTCAGGATCTTTCATCACGAACAACACACAACAGCTGAACATTGCCTCTCCTCCTATCATGCTGTGAGTTACCGTAATCATATATCTATCTATCTATCTATCTATCTATCTATCTATCTATCTATCTATCTATATATATATATATATATATATA
>JAYMFT010125559.1:0-13150 GCA_038088735.1 Panulirus argus | reverse complement strand
TATATATATATATATATATATATATATATATATGAGAGAGAGAGAGAGAGAGAGAGAGAGAGTCTATCTACAGAAACAACAGCAATACCAAAACTTGCATCACTGTCAAGTCGTAACTCTCACACCAACCGACCTTTATGCTTTGTTACCGAGAGTCGCCACGCCTGATGATCCAAGACCCATAACCGTGTAATGACTGTACAAGGGCAGGGGGAGAAAGTTACGTGTATGTGGCAGGGGGTAAATCACCAGTAATACAACTAATGACGAGACGCTTGGCTGTGTATGTCTAGTGGGGGCTCTTGAAGCGGGGTGAGGGCTTTCTCCCCCCCTCCCCTCTCCTCCCCTCCCTTCCCCACCCCAGCCTAAGAGAATACCTAACTTAGTGGGGGACAGTTCAAGGGTGGGGGAATTGGGAGGGGGGTGGTCCTCTATCACCACTACCAACCTTGAAGTACAATCATACGTACAATATAACCCACATAAATGGACATGTTCCGGATATACGTGAGAGAGGCTATGAAGAATTATATTTTGAATTGCCTGTTTTTTATATATTTAGATTTTCCTTGATCTATTATTCGTTATACTAAATCTGAAAGACCTGTGAAAACTGATGTTTAAGAGCACATGTTACTTGTGTAGAGAAACGATTTTGGGACGAATGGGATGGGCGAGGGAGTTCCACAGGAGTGAGGTTAGGTTCATGAGTCAAGCGTGGTTGAGGTGTGGGGCTAGGTGTGGCTCTGAGGGTGTGGGGTTGGGTATGGGCGTGAGGGTGCAAGGCTGGGTATGGGCTTATAACACAATTCAGATATGGGGTCTAAGGTCGAGTGACTACAGGGGCTTGGGGACGTGGCTGCACTTGTACATGAGTGAGTGTTTGTGAACGAGGGAGAGTGGCTCTGTGCTTGTGAGAGGTGTGGGTGATGGTGAGTCAGGATGCGGTTTCTGGAAGTACCGATGAGTGAGACCAGGGCTGTCGGTACGGAAAGGGATGGTGTGGGTGAATATACGAGTTTGTGATGGTGAGAGATTGTAATGGATGACGTGGGTGTGGGGTATGTTGTGAGAGGATGTGGCGGGTGATATGGGTGTGGTGTGCACTGCGGGTGAGTTACGGTGTAAGTGCAGAGGTGAGCGAGGGTGTGGTTATGCGTTATGGGAAGATCTGAGGCGCATGTAAAGGGTGCTATGAGTGTAAAGAATGTTGTGGGTGCTATGGGTGCAGAAGGTGCTGTGAGTGTGAAGGTTGCTGTAGGTGTGGAGGGTCCTTGTGGATGTGGAGGGTGCTGTGGGTGTGGTGCGTGCTGTGGTTGAGTTACGGTGATGAAGTGAAGGAAGGTGTGGTTGTGCGTGATATGGGGATGTGAGTACTACCAGTTCCTGTTGTCAGCCCTTATATCCAGACCTGGTGATCTATACTCCAGAGGGGTGCAGGCGATACCATGTGATCCATACTCCAGAGGGGTACAGGGGGGGGGGACCATGTGATACATACTCCAAGGGAGTACTAGTAATATCCTGTTACAACGCTAGACTACCTCAGCCGCTCCTCCCTCCTGCCCAACACTGTCTTTAAGTTAGAATATATTCTGCCGGGCTCTTCCCTCCTCCTCCTCCTCCTCCTCCTCCTTGCCACGTTAGAACATAACCAAACATATAGTAAAGCGGTGCAGGTGGGACGGCAGAGTATTTATCATAATAAAAAAAATCTCGACAAGTAAGTGCCGCGCCGGTGTCACCTCTGTCGACCACACGTAAACACAACACGAAAGTTTATGTGCACCATTTTCACCATTCCTTCCTGTTGAGCTCTGGCCAGTCTCCTGCAATCCTATGTGTAAAAATATTTTTAACTGAGCTCGCTAGCCTCAAACCTCTAATATTTTCAATTGTACATTAAGCGATATCGCAAAATCACGCTCTGAAATTACAGGCTAGAACCAAGATGGCGGACCCAGCGGGGAAACATATCATTACAATGTCTTTAACCCGACTCTTGTGCGATCGGCAGTGACAAGGGAGAGATTCGGGTCCTATTCGTTTTATTCATAGATGCCATAATACTAAAACACTGCTGTATATATGTTCCAGCCAATGCCTGTAATCTCCTTTGATAGGCTTCAGCTCGGTACAAGCATTCGCTCAGAAATGCCCAAATGCTTCCTATACATTATAATATAATTCTTTATAGCGCGGGGGTATAAGGATCAGTGTTACGTCCGACAGGTGCTCATTGTTAGGGGCAAGGTTGTATCATGTCAATACGATATGCGTGCGTCCCAATAATTTAAAATGGTCCTATGAGAAACAGGCAAGGATAATGGCAGAGCCCAATGTGATGTTTATCATTGGCCTTATGAATATGCGGACGGACATCTCATTATGAGTGACGTGGACATTGCAATTGTACCTCTTTACTGGTTTGCAACCCTGATTAGGGGTGATATATTTTTTTTATTTTGATCCGACCCTGAGATGAACTAGATTAAACAACTTCAGGAAAGAAATATATATACACTGCGCCGTTCGAACCGCAAGCCAATGAACTTTTGAAGATGCCTCGTACGATAACACGAAAGTCAAACAGAGAAAAAAAAAAAAAGAGTTTATTCTAATGAACCGGTTACGTTATGGACATTATCAGAGCTAGGGAGGAAATGTTTATTGGCATTGCTGAATGATATCTGCGCAACATAGTGCAATCTCTTTAATCATAGCAAAAAGAAAAAAAAACATATGACAGACGCAACACTGGTATGAGAACTCTCCAAGGCTGTTCATCTGAACGATTCTTTTCTCTCTTTGTCCAAACTAAATTCTTCCTGGGCCAGGTGAAGGCACGTCACTCAGGTGCAAATCAGGTATGTAATCCACCTACATACATGATACACACGGTAAAATAATAAGAAGAAAATAAACCAGAAAAAAAGAGTTTAATCAAGTTGAAAATTTGGTAATGTATCAAAGCTATTTCAAAATAATTCAAGTTTCTATGTATAGTCAAGATCCTAGTGGAATATACATGTCCAGAGAATTAAGTATCGACCGAGAATCACCATCAAGAAAGACCGACTGATGACCAGAGATGCCACTGATAGTGGGAATAACAAGTGGGTCCTTTGAGTGCGGTCAGACACACAGTGCGGTATTCTAAAACCTCCCCAAGTTCCCCCCTAATGATTGTGGATAATTCTAGCGTATCATATCATCCTACAGGAATTATCGTTTATCTTTACGGCATCGCCACTTATTTCCCCACAGCCCCCTTGCCCTTAAGTAGACTTCTGTCCGTGGGTAACGGCGGAAACACGTCGTTCCGTATGTCACCGGGAATCATCACAACAGCTCTGGTATGACTCGATAATAGACGGGTGCCGTTGGAATATCTTCGTGGATGGCTGGGTGTCCCACCAGCTCATCACTGACGTCAAAGACACCGCTGATTGGCTATGTATGCCTGTAACGTCACTGTAACGTCACGGATGCCTCCGAACGGCCGCCAGAGCATTTCTCCGTTCGGTATGGATTAGGATATACAACCCAGTACCCCGACATAGGTCCCTGGTTGGATCAATGCAAAAATGATACAAAGGATTTCGCTGACTTGCTAATGTATGCATGAGCCACGTCACAAAGAAATGTATCACTTCAAAGAATAACTTTCACACAAAATTTGAGTCTTTAAAAGATATCAAGTGTCATTTTTTTTTTCACCTTTCCGGACTTTTGGGATTCAACTTGCATACCATCAAAAAAAAAAAAAAGAAATGTGAGTTTGGTTGTCTCACACGAGATTGAAAGAGAAAGAAAGTTGGTTCCTCTTCTAGCAGAGACCTACGAGGCTGATCAAATCGTACGGGAAGAAAACACGCAGCTTAGTCTGTGAAATGTGAAATGTTTATGCTCGCCTCCAAGCCGAGCGGGAGCGCGGGCAAAACACGAGGTATTTTGACCATGTTCGATTTGCAACAACCCGGCAAGCACCACATCCCATGCTCTCTCTCTCTCTCTCTCTCTCTCTGCCGCAGCAGGTGTGAGGCAGCCACCGACCAGGGAAGTTCTACCAGTACTACCCACCTGGGTATCGATGATGGTTAGTAAAGACCAGGCAATGATCCAGCACTTCCGTGGCTATCAAGTTTCACTTCTTTGGCGTTAGTAGCTGACTTTTGTTTTGCTTCACCCACACGTTGGCTGCAAGCTTTCAGTCCACGGACACACAATCTCTCCACCTCATACATAACACTTGATCACACAATTTTCTGTTCAGTTACGCTACCACCACTCCCGCCCCCTCTAATCGCCTTCTACGACATGCAGGGAATACGAAGGTAGAATTCTTTCCACCCTATCCCTCCCTATTCGAGGTTTACATTTTGTATGGTAGTGCGCGGTTATATGCACTATTTCCTGTTTCATATACCTCAACGTGTGAACAGTTAGGTTCTGTAAAATGCTCTCTGCTCGTTGTGTGAGCCTAATGGTATTTGACCGATCTAGACCCCGTTGCTCACCGCTGTCAGACGAAGGGTATTCGATTACTTAGGACTCAAATAGTGATTTCCTTATTAGGAGCGATCATAGCCTAGTCGTAGCGCTCCTGCCAGCCACGCCTGGGGTCCCGGGTTCGATCCTGGCGCGTTCATATGCACTATTTCATGTTTTATATATATATATATATATATATATATATATATATATATATATATCACAGAAAGTGCACTTGATCCGTATATATGCCAATAACCAAGATGAAAAGAAGAAAGAGGAAATGTGACCAATCTGAGCACTCTGCAATCACATCATCAGTTGAGAACAGACAGTTTGGAGAGACCAGTTGAAAGCACGTATACAAACACAGTGGAGCAGACTGTACGAGCTGGATAGTTTTATCAAAAGCCAGACTCGTGTAAACAGCTTAGTATGTTTTGACCGTTTAACAATATAATGACAGACGAGCGGCCGACCACTGCCGCCAGACGCGCCTCACTCGACCGGACGTCACAAACCGGTAGTTATGTGAATATGATTTTTACTGGTGTCACCTCACTCGCTGTTCTCTCCTGATGATTCGAATACATGAAAGAGCCTGGGAAGTTTGTGATTCCTTTATCTCCGCGGTTCTAAGCATATATATATATATATATATATATATATATATATATATATATATATATATATATATATTACCTTAGAGTGCGTTATTGGACTCCACTCACATGTAGTTGTGTCGCTAGTGAAAAGTCACCAACGGAGACCATCTATTTCCTGCTACTGATTTTTACGCAAAGAAGATAGTGCAGGGGGCCCTGGAAGAAGCAGTATTGGGGGTTATGTAACAATGAATATCATAATGATAATCATAATGATGATAATCATAATGATAATAATAACAATACAATAATGAAAATTATGATAATAATATCAATGATAGAAATAAGAATGATAATTATGATAAATTGATGAGAAAGATATCAATAATTATAATAGTGATGATAATAATAATAATGATAAAAATAATAATAATAATATTAATAATAATAATAATAATAATAATAATGATAGTAATAATAATAATAATAATAATGATAATAATTATAATAATAACAATAAAGATAATGATAATGATAATAATAATAATAATAATAATAATAATAATAATAATAATAATAATAATAATAAGAATAATAATGATAATAATGACAATAATGGTTATATCAATAATAATAATAATAATAATAATAATAATAATAATAATAATAAAAATAATAACAATAACAATAATAATGATAATAATAATAATGACAATAATGGTAATATCAATAATAATAATAATAATGATAGTAATAGTAATAATAATGAAAATTTTGAGTAAGAATGAAAAGGAAATTCTACATTCAACAAGCAGTTTATGCTACTAGACCTGGGTATGACTTCAGTGGCTACATTGTGTGTCTTCTCTTGGAGAAAGGAAGGTGCTTGCGTAGTGGGAAGTACCCAGGTATAATGGTAGGACCCAGTTACAGTGACAGACTTCCAGATACACTGGGAGGTACTTATATAGAGTTCGGGGCACCCAGGTATAATAGGGAACATGGAGGCATACTGGAAGGAACCTAGGCAGAGGAAGGCCCCCCCCAGATACAGTGAGAGGCACCCAAGAACAGTGTGAGGCTACCAGATCCAGTAGGGGCCCCCAGATCCAGTAGGGGGCACCCAGGAACAGTGGCTGGCACCCAGGTATAATCAGAGGCACCCAGTTACCGTGAAAAGTACCTGGATAAGCTGGGAAGCACCAAGATCTAGTGGGAAGCACCCAAGCACAGTGAGTGCCACCCAAATACAGTGGGAAGTCCCCAGATACTGTGGAAAGCACTAAGATACAGTGGGAGGCATCCAGGCACAGTGGGAGGCATCCAGTTACAGTGGGAGGCACCCTGATACAGTGGGAGGCACCCAGGTACAGGGGAGGCACCCTGATACAATGGGAGGCACCCAGGCACAGTGAAATGCACACATTGCCGGCATACGTCACCACAAATGCAGTATAGTGAAAGTGACGGACACAAGAAAGGCAATATAATAGACGAATGAGACCAAAGCTTCGTAATGATGGAATATAACAAACCTAATGACCTCTGAAAACGTGCTGGCTTACAACTGCCATAGTATGGAAGGAAATGCAGCGGAGGTCAACAGTGTAAACCACAGTAAGGATATACAACGATACACTGATGGTATCCTGAACAACAGAGCAGTAGTCAGGAAAAAGAAACTGACACGAAGAATGTGGCTACATTCCCCTAGTTTAACGACCGAAAATAATGACGGCCTTCAACACAATGACGCTGCACTGTCCTAAGTATAACCGTGCATTCCGCTGGTGACATGATACAATGCAAATATAATGAAGTATAATGAGAGTGTTGGGGGGACACACACAATGTTATATACAATGAGGTGGCAGGGCTCTCCACTGGATCGTCATTATACAAGGGGTAATCAGGGATTACCGTACATATGACAAATCACATGTTTGGGGGGTTTGCCACGGTCATAAATTTTGTCGTATCAAAATAGATAAATATACTAGCGCTCATCGGTCAGTCGGGGAGACTGTCGGCCAGTTCGACTGCCAGTCGGTCAGGCGAAGAGCACAGTTCGGTAGTCAGTTAAGTATCGAGTCAGACAGGGTGACAGGTTATTAGACAGTTAGACGGAGTCAGACTGTTAAGCAAAGAGTCAGTTAGACATTCAGACAGTTGATTCGTCTGATATTCAGACAGTCAAGCAATCCAGTTAGACAGTCAGTCAGAAGGGAAAAAATACTGTCAGTCAGGGAAAGGACCACTTTATCAGAGAGCCAAACAGTCAAGTATAATAAGTTAGTCAGTCAAAACCAATCGAAGTCGACTGATTAAGTCATAATCTCAGTCATTTGGCTAGATATCGACCAGTCTCTGTTACCGTCACTCGTTCAGTATAACACCATTTGTGTACAACCAACGGCAACCATAACACTAACCAAGCAGACGCCCTGTTGGCGGGACGAGTTGGACGCTCCAGTCAGAATACAGTCAGCCAGTCAGCGTCGGCCAGGGCAGATGAGCACCCTCTCTGCCAGTCACTCATCAGAATAAGTCACCGACAACAGCACCAATGAAAAGGCCTGTAGGTCAGCCAGATTATATCAGTCGATGAACTCAGCGTCACCAGCTCACATGATACAACCATAGCCCATAGAAACACTGACCTAAATACTCAACAGACAGCAAAACATCATAACGCCACTTCAGCCACAGCTAAGGTATCCGCCAGCTTCTTTGGCAGCCACAGCTTTCTAACCACTCTACCAATCATCCTACTGAGTTAACATCTGTCTTACTATCCTGCCAACTGCCTCACTAGCCTACCATCTATCTTACGAACTTACTATATGTCTTAAGAGTCTAACATATATATCTTACTGACCTACCATCTATCTTAAGAACCCACCATTTCTCCTTAGAACCTACCATCTATCTTACTAACCTCCCATCTATCTTGCCAACTCACCATCTATCTTACTAACCTATCAGTTATCTTACTAACTCTCCATCTATCTTACGAACCTGCCGTCTATCTTGGTGACCTACCATCTATCTTACGAGCCCACCATTTCTCGTTAGAACCTACCATCTATCTTACTAACCTCCTATGTATCTTACAAACTCACCATCTATCTTACTAACCTACCAATCATCTTACTATCCTACCATCTATCTTTGGGACCTACCATCTATCATTCGAACCAACCATCTGTGTTACCAACCTACCATCTATCTTACCTACCGTCTATTCACTACCCATATCAATAAAAATAGCATATATACAAGCCAGTCAACTAATCAACCGAGCAGAAACAAATCACTGGTCCAACCACACCATGGGCTGGTGCTAACCACACCATGGGCTAGTGAATCATATAACCAGTCAACATGCTCTTCACTCTCACAAGATCGCTCAGTTTGGTTGATCGGGTTAAATTTCTTGCCCAAACTGCGCAGTCCATCATGTTTACTACATAACTAATGGACAACTAGCTGCAGAATCTTCTTTTTTTTACATGGTCATTAACTGATATGATTGAAATCAAGCCTTCAGTGAACTATGACAACATCAATCTAGATCACTTGCACCATCAAATCCTGGCGGATGATTAATGACGAGAATGCTGTGCTATTGACGTCATATGAGAACCTGATTGATGACCACGTGGATGGAACGACGTCACTAATGACGTCAGAGTAAAGGGACACGATTCAACACGTCATCAAAGGAAAGCTCAGATGGGCCGACGCAACAGGGATATTGCAGGAGGAGGAGGAGGAGGAGGGAATCCCTCACTCCTGTTCCACCCATGGACTGACCCCTCACGAACCCGAATATGGGCTCGCCCCTCACCCAGCATCAGAAGATCGACACCCGAACCCCACATTAGTCGAGTGGTCTTCCATCTTCCCAGAAAAAAGTGGGTTATTTCCCCTTACCTCACCCAAATACGGACTAGGTTTCACTGGTCGATCTCACCCTTCGAGGATCTTCTGTAAACGGGTGAGGAAGGATGGTTGACGGGGGAGCCAACACATGGGTGAAAATAGGATAAATAAAGTGCCAGGCCCATCGGTGAACCAAGGCCATACAGGAGTCCGAGGTGGCTTGGGGAGGTGGAGGGAGGTAACTATTGATGGATAAGAGTAGTGGATGGAGGGGAAAGACCCACTCATCCACCACTGGAGGTATTCCCTTCATCCAGCTGTGGATCACTTCTCCTCCCACAGTCTGGTCTCCCCTGGATCGTACAAATGGCCTCCCTCACTCGACACGCAGTCATTACCACCATCTGGGCAAGTCCACCGAGCCTTCAGGCCAGCCCTGCTCCAGTCCCATTTTGACTCCGATATTGCTTTATCCAACGTAGCTTCCCGCCTCCTTCATCCTGACACACCATCAGGCGGCGTTTGTGTTTAACTCTCCTCGGAGGCCGAGTGTCAGAAACTAGAAATACCCTTCCTGGTCGCCAAGACGTCTTCGTATAAGCCCTTTTCTCAAGGGATCGTCACGTCAAGATGGTCTCGTTCCCCCTTTTTCCTCTAGTACCGCAGAACCCGAGTTCGACTGCTGATCACGGGATCTGGTTGCCCACTGTGTCAATGAAGTTTACTACAGATAGAACCCAAAGTGCTTGATTAACCCGTTGAGCGCAACAGTACGACCCTTAGCGTGATCTTTAACCAGGCCCCCGAGGTGTCGGGTGGAAGACCAGGCCATCGAACCTAAGCAAATGTCGTTACCGTCGTGTTCGGAGGAGGTTAACCTTCCTCCCGTTATTTTCGTGCTGTGATGCCGCTTTGCGCACCGGCCACCAGGAAATGTCAGCCGCTGGCGATGGTAGAGAGAGACGGCACAGTTTGTTTGGCCGACGAGAGCAACTGTTGTTGATAAGGCCGTGATATTTAGATCACGCGCTGCTAAATCGCATAGGAAGTAAACAAACTGGTGTACATCCGTCGCAGACACGATATTGTTTCGCCTCGTTCTAACACAACGAAGCTAAAAATTGTCATTTCCTTCTAGGGATCTCGCAGTAGAAAGCTTTAATATCCTACCGTCACGGTCTCCTTACGCAAGTGGCTGGCATATAAACTACACAGATTTCAAATTAAAGAAGAAGAAACAACGTAGTGGCTTTTGCAGACTACTACGATGATTTTGGCAGAGATGATACTTCCCCTGAGATCATCATTCAAAGGCTGAAACAGATTCAACAAACTGATGACAACTGTGTAAAATTAAAGAATAAACAGATACCTAACAACGAACGGTTTATTGAATCTAGGCAGCCATTTAGCTGAAAATACACAATTCAGGTATTACAGATATTACGAAACAGGGAGTCATAGTAGTAACTAAATAACTAACCCTAAAAATCTTAAGATCAAGGTGGGCTGGATATTTACACGTTTTAGACAAGCACATGAGTGGCATACATACAAGAAGAATTACTGTGTGTGTGTGTGTGTGTGTGTGTGTGTGTGTGTGAAAGGAGAATATTTCCTAACCAGAAACTGGAATATGGCCACACTGGTAGTGATACTTAAAGTAGTTACATAAATGTAGTCAGGGAAAGAAAAGATATGAACTTGCGAACAGACAAATATACAGACCTGTGTACATATAAAACAAGACAGGAAAAAATACAGAGGCAGTCGTCATACAGAGATACAAACTCTACAATGGCTGTATTGACAGGATACACCAAACCACCACAAGGACACAAACACTAAGGCTCATTACGTAGGCCTAATCGTCAGTGGCCCCTTAGGATATACATTACACCTGACATGTTGATTGAACATACACATTAACATTCATTACGGTAATGACCATACAGCATTTGTTCTTAAGAGTAACACAAACCCCAGCAACGTCTGTTGGTCTCAAACTACAGTTGGAAAATAGAGGAAATAATGACACGTTGGACTGCGGCATGTATATAACACGAATATAACGAAATATTACAAGGAAGTTTATATTATGACAAAATCTTACCGGGCAGTTTATACTAAGGCAGAATAATACAAAGCAATTTGTATCATGGTAGAATATTACAGGGCGGTTTATATCATAGCAAAATATTATTATGAAGTTTACATTATGGCACAATACCACCAAGGAGTTTATGACATGGCAAACATGACCGGGCAATTTACACCAAGAAGATTTGTATGATAGCAAAATATTGCTAAGGCAGTTTATAAAGATAACGATCTTACGTGCTGTGGCTACAAACTGTGGCATAACCTATTGTGGTAGACTGTTATAATGGAATATCTTCCAGACTGTAACTATAAAGTGTCACTTCGATACAACTCTGATCTACTTTGGTGTGCTTTGATCGCTCTTGCCTCACACGAAGGGTTCCCCTGAAAATGAGACAGTCATCCATTACAACACTGAAGTCACGACGGGTGATCACACTGGCCCATTGCCAGGGAGTAGTTGGCATGGCAAAGAGGAACCCTAAATCTGGGTTCTTCACGGTACCTGTCTATTCTTACGTGGTATGAACACCATTAATGTTGTCACCTCACCTGTCTATTGTAATCTAATAACACCATTTGTTTCTCATAGCAGCTACCTATTCTAAGTTGCGATCATCACCATTATTTTGTCACCCATGTTATCCATCCGTTTTAATCTGAAATCGACACCATTATTTTGTTATCAATGTTACCTATCTATACAAACCTGTTATCCACACCATCTGTTACCATATTACCTATCCATTCCAATATGAACTTAACGCCATTTTAATAAGAAAAAAAATCATTAGTGGAAATACTTACATACCAGTATATTCAGGACTATTTAACACTTTGAAATAACCAAAAGGAAATGAATTGATGGGTGATTACTCCTCTTTGCTAACAAAGATCTGTCGGGCCCCATAGTATCATCTCCTCCCTTTGTTTTATCAATTGTTTTCCCCCCTTACTTCCCAGACCGTAAATAGGGTACTGAAAAGAGAACAAGATATATATTCCCCTACAATTAATGCAAACTTGCACTTAGCAAAAGTAATGTTAAAAACAACAAAGGAATTCAATTAGAAGCCTCAAAACTGCAATTAGAAAGGAACTAACTGACCTCTTTGAAACACGAAGGCGAGTTCAAATAAGCACAAGCAGAAACATCTTCCATCATAGTGAAATGTGTAAAGTGAAACATGTATATGGAGAAAGTAATAAGATGAGCAGATTACATGATGTTGTAATTGCTAGACTAAGCCTAGGTTATAGGTAGTACTGGCGTTTTGGCCTATCTGGAGATGTTAATCGTGTAAATTATAAAGTTTGTGGTCAAAGATTTGGAAACAAACTAGAGCACTATGTCTTAGAAAGTAAAAAAATAGAGCCGTTTAGGGATAGATCTAAACAAACCCAGCAAGAAATGTCATAACACCTTATTATTGATAACAAGATACCTGAAATTTTAAGTTTGTATCCACTTTTGCATCTAGTAGGTAGAACTTACCATATGCAACTATGTAACTATGTAATGTATGTAATATCAACCCACTGGGGTCTGACTAAGACCCTTTGTGAATCCTGTAATCCATTTGCGCCACCGCTCACAGGATGAGTACGGGGTGCACAATAAATTTGCCGGGGTTCCCGGTACAAATCAGTCAATCATATCAATCCCCTACAATTAATGCAACCACGAAATAGTAATAATATGTATCAGTAAAGTCAAGGATCAGTCAAATAAAAATCTAATCAGATTAAAGAAACCACTTAAAGTTTCTTTCTGCTGACATCTTGACAATGGGAAAAAAGTAGGTACTTCTGATCAGAAAACCACACGTTTGAAGTGCTTAGTTTACAATTCTGGGTCTATTAGAGGCAAAGCACACCACCGTAGATAGTCTTCCAACTTAATAATGATGATAATAATAATAATGATGAAAATAATAATTGCAATTATGATAATAATAACAATAATGATAATAATAATAGTAATAATCATAATAATGATAATAATAATAATGATAATGATAGTAATAATAATAATAATAATAATAATAATAATAATAAAGATC
>JAYMFT010125548.1:0-13150 GCA_038088735.1 Panulirus argus | reverse complement strand
TATATATATATATATATATATATATATATATATATCTCACATAATGCCCTCCAACAGCAAGGATTCGAACTCCATACCATTTGACTGGTTGCTGGGTATGCTAACCACTTGGCTATGCTGTCCCTAATAGGGAAATGACTGTTAGATTACAAGTAATCGAATACCCTTCATCTCATGTCCATGAGCAATGGGGTCTAGAATGGTCATGGCTCACATTACCCAGTAGTTAGCAATTTTACCAAACTTTGTGTCGCACGTGGAGGCATATGAACACAATATCATGCATATGAATGTGTGCTTTTCTTAGAACACATGATGCCCTCCAACAGCAAGGGTTCGAATTCGGTACCATTTGGATGGTTGCTGGTTACGCTAACCACTTGGTTATGTTGCCCTTGATAGGGGAATGACTATTCGAATACTAGTCATTGAATACCCTTCGTCTCATGTCCATGTGTGTGTAGGTGTTACTGGATTTCATCTGTTGTTGGTTATAATACAAATGAAAAGTTATCTCAGTTGAGGTTTCATCATTGTTGGTAGTTGTAGAGAAATGCAATCTCGTCACTGAACTTTCTTTCGAAAGGAGTCCATCCTTTCCCTGCTACTGATTTTATCTTGACCTCCAAAGCCACAGGAGTCCCATAAAAAGGGGTCCTGGGGTTATAGAATTAGGATATCATTTGCTTTCAAATTTTTTCATTGTTTTCAGCTGAACTGGCTACAGATTGGGAACGTGTATTGCAGAGTTGTAGTAAGGTTCAGTAAAAGTTTTAAGTGAATTCATGTTTCTTTAAATATTGTTTATCTTCCCACCCTCAAGGGGTAAGCTGGTAATGGTCCCTTAAGCCTTTTTTTGAGTGATTTTCCTGAAGAGATTCCCTCTCTTGAGTTACCTTTTCAAGGAATAACAGAAATATTTCAGCTTATAAAATGATAGAATATTCTGTTTTATAAAAGAAATTATATATAATGATATAAGAATAATAATCACATACCTCTGCATACCTAGTGAACATGAACGTGTGAGATGCGACTCCTCCCCCCTCCCATGGCAGCATCACAAGGGCTTTGCCAGCCACTTGTTGCTCGTCTTCACTGCTTTCGCTACTATGTAGCTCACCAAAGGGTCCTGAGTACTTCCTGGTAAGTCATCATCAAACATACCATCACTAGTGCTATCACCATCACAAATACTGTGTCTACATCCAATTCACATCCAGTAAGTCCTGGACCTTACAGTCCGTTGAGAGAGTGGCAGTTTTTCATTACATCTTTAGGTTAACTGAAGGCAGAGCTAAGTTTGGGATGAGTTGCCAGATGCATGAGTTTTACCAGTATGAAGTAAGCAGATCTATGTTTGAAATGTGACAGGAACAATGCTCTCATGAATTTATGGATTTACTCTTGGAATTTTTTGATGACCTGTATCTTGAAGTGGCTTCTGATAGATGTGCTAAAAGTGAAAACCAAGTCACTGATGGTCTTTTAAGTTAGTTCCAAGGTAGATCAAAACTGCAATTGTGATGTAAGGATTGACTTTGCAGATGTGAATATTTTTCTGCTATGTTGTACATTTTGCCTTGATTATGGATTTACTGATGCTAGAACTTAAGATTTATCAATAATAAAACATAATTTAGTTTTGATTTTACATATTTATTATATGTAAAAGTTTTATTGATGATACATTATTGCTTTATATGGTTCAGTTGAAGGGTCACCTATAGACACAGGGTGTTTTACTCATAAGATAAAATCAATTGAATCACCTTCTGCTATGTGAAAAATGGTCTTTCAAGTTAACACAGTATAGAATATTTGCATCCATGCATTTTCCTAAAGAATTTAATAACAAAAAACTCGCTCACTTTTACTTTATTTACTGAAAGCATAACGCCAGACCTATAAACTTCTGACACCTAACTGAGACCAGGTAAATTATAGCCACAGAAACATTAGAAAAGCTTTTTCTCCAGGATCGATGTGTCTAATAAGCTTTGAGAGATTCTGTAACAAATCTGCATTAAAACTTCATACATTGTTATCTTCCATTGAAATTTGTGCCCTTCTGTAACCACATCTCAGTGGTTGCAATCTACGGCTTGGTTTAGGTCCTCCCTGGCAGTCAGCATCCTCCACTTGCTGATGATGTCATTGTCCCACCAGCTGACATGCTGGTCACAATTGGTTACCTCATAATTCTCTGGATCTCCAGTTGATACAGATGGTGTACCAACCTTTGTGTTTTGTCTGGCTTTTTCCACCCAAACTGGGAGAATACACAGAGATAGTGACTAGAATGGTGTCATCTCAGAGTCATGACATTGATTGAAGCCAGTGTGTGCCACTCAGGGCTGAGTGCCAGTCAGTAAACCATCTTATTGCTTATGGACGTCCACTTGACCTCAACTGGCATTTTGGTATAGAAGAAGCTCCCGTAGTTTGATCGGTCTGACCGGGTGACCATCACTTGCTGGGGAACATGGTCCCGCCGAATGCTGGAATCAGTATCTCCTGAGGAATACCGTTGAACGGTTGAAACATTGAGGTATGTCTCAGCTCTAACCCATTTGTTTCCATACCATCCTGTTATCTCATTATTTATAAGTAGATATTCCAAAATCCGAAGAAACACATTTTGGATAAGGGATACTCAACCTATAGTGAAGGCTATGTTTTGTCTGATGAGGAGATGAATTCAAACAGTGCTTCTGCTGAGGCTGTAGCATGAACTAAAAATAAAAGTACTGAAAGTATTAATCATTTATGTTTTTCAGTCAGAGTTTACTACATATTTTAATACTTTTTTACATTGCCTAAGTATCCCTGAATTATAATGACAACCATCACAAAACTTTTTAAAATAGTGTAATATGTTACATAGATATATTTTGTTTATTGCTTTGTCTGTCTGTCAACTTTTGAATACTTTAATTAAAGAAGTATGTTTTTTTCTTTACCTTAAAAAACTTAAAAGCATTCTTCAGTAAATTAATTAAATGATACCCGACTCCAGACATCGAGTATCAACCTTGCTTGGCCCTGGACTTAACATCTTTGAGTCAGAAGTTTGCTAATGTGTTATAGGATACCTTTCAGGTAACTTATTTTTTTTTTTTTGTCTTAATGTTTTGTTGGTGAAGATTTTCTTAGAACTTCTGTAGGTTAAAAAGTTTTTCTTGAACCTTCTTCCTCCATTATGGTAAGCTTTTGACTTGTATTACAGATGAATTTTGAAAAATCAAGGACTGTTTCTCTTTAGGATGATGCCATAAAAGCAGTTTTCTGGGTTGCTGTTTCCTACACACCCTTCCCCTCCCTTTCAAAAGAAACTTTCTTCTAACCAACGGTAACCACCATTGTGGTGACATCCATGTTCTGAAACTGTGAAGCAGCCATTTGCGACCAGCACGTCAGTTGATGGGATGATAATGACACTGCTGAATGTGGAGGTTGCAGATAGGCATTGGGGACCCAAACTAATCTAGCTACAACAGTTGAAAGTTGTTTGGTAAAGGGTGAGAGATGAAGACCTCATCAGAAGGCAGGGTGTTAGAGGCTTTTAACCCCTCGAGATCTTAGAGAACCTCTCAAAGCTCTTGGGAAGCTCACCCGGAGAGATACAGGTTTTCATCCTCTAAATCACCTTTCTTGCTAACACAGCCTTTAAACTCTAACTTTGTCATCACATTTTTTTGGTGTTGGTCATTTTGCATTATCCTAGGTATACAACAGCAGGTTTTTATACACACATTTTAACTGAGTTAGCAGGGTCTTTACTGAAAATAACTATACCTCCAGCCTATCCATGGTTCTTTGCTCCCAGGAAGAGGTCTTACCTTGCACTAAATTTTTTTAGCACATCCCATGTTGCTGAACAATGGGATTCTCTCTTCATTCTCAACTTATAATACTTCTAGATGAAAAGCTGCTTGTCTCATTTATATGGCATGGAGTTAGTAATTATAGCGAGTTACACATTCTGTCATAATTATGTTCTTCTTCAAGACAGTTTTGTTGTCATTACTCTTTTGAATGTACCATCTGAGCCATTTTGTATGAGATATTCAAAGACTACCCTTTATAAATATGAGTTGCATAATTCACTTTATTTGTATAGTTACTGGATATGATATTTTTACCTCTCTTCCACTTTTTCATGGTTCTTCTCCTCTTTTTTAATGAAGGTGCAGGAGCTTGTCAATTCCTTGCTAACGAACATTTAGTGAAATTGGTTTATGTATTGTTTTCAATATGCAGTAGGGTTCAGGTTAAATATCAAGGAGTAAGGGGGGCTTAGTATAACAGCGTGAAGGTAAAGAGGTTAGGTGGATAAGTGTCTTTGTAGTGAATATGCAAGGCCTTTCGATTTTTGTAACGATTAAGGAGAAACTTATCAGTTCATTCATTCCACTAAAATAAAGATATTTTTGAGAAAATTTAGAGCCTAGGTTATGAGGTGAGAAATTATTTGTATTGCAGAGAGATTTACTAATATATACTCTGTGTAAGCATATTGATATATATGATTTTTTTTGAATTTGCACATTCTTTCAGATGTGGGCCAAAAGAAAAACACAATGTGGATAGTGAAGATGAAGTTGGGCTTAGACATTTGCATATGAAGATTAATTTCTAATTGCTATTTCACATATATATATATTATCACCAGAGGCATGTGACCACAGTTTTATTATTTTTTGTAAACCATCATCATGCATATGTTTACCAATTTTGAATTGAATCTCTAACCACACCGCATCAGCCCTAAGATATGTGCATTACCCCCAAGACTTACTGCTGTAACTCTAAGGTTTATTGCTATACCTTCAAGGTTTATGGCCGAACCTTTTAGGTTTATGACCATATGAGAAATCACAGTGGTCCTATTAAGTTTCTTTGGTTAACTTTTCCACAGGAATTCTGTCCAAAGGTAGAGCAAGGTGATGGCACAGTATCAGCATTTCGTTACATGCAAGATGAAGCATTTTTTTTTTTTTTTATTTCTTGTGTTTATTAGCACTGTCACATTCCTTCAGAAATACTGGTAGTTAAGAGTTGCATGGATTGACTTGAAACAATTTTGATCATGCAGTTGTGTGGCTGTGAAGATCATTTCAACATTTTATAGATATAACGTTTGCTTGGCCAGAAATTTTGTTTTTACTGTACTGTATCGGGAAAAGCCTTCTCATTCTATATCACAATAGTTAGATTTTTTTTTTTTTTTTTTTTTTTAAGAGTGATCCATTATTGTTTTTAGAAGTAGCCTCAGAACATTGGAATGATGGAGAATTGGTAATACTGTATCAACATTCCAAGAAGGGATTTTCTCAGAAATAATTGTTTTTAAAACGTGAATGTTTTAACATAGTGAGGAGACGATGGAATCGTTGCATTGGTTTCCAGCTGCCCAGTGTATTAGAACTTTTTAGCACTTGACCCTGTGCCAAAAAATTAGATTATTGAAAAGTCTGTGATGATTGGTATAGCGGAAATTATTTTCATATTTAACTCTCTTTTTCAGCAAGTACAACAACAAACAATGCTGGTCTGAGCTCAGGGAAGAGCAGTAGTGAGCCTGCTCCTGTAAGACAGTGGAAAGTTGGCGATGAATGCTTGGCCATGTGGTCTGAAGACAGTCAGTGGTAAGTATCTTCACAGTTCTGTAAAGCTTACAGTGTATGATGGATAGTCGTTTTCATTCATTGTCAGTTTTACCTGATCAAGACGGATAGTAAAACCCACCTAGGGAAATTTCTGCATGCATCTTTGATATTGATGCAAGTCACATTGTAAATTTAGATTTATGTATTTTGAATGACTGCGTAGGTTTTATTACTGTATCTCATAGTCCTCTTGGTGTCATTCACATGTCATAATGCCTGATCTACAAAGGTGGGCATGTCTAGCATGTTGTTTATTGTGATATGAGAGCAGATCAGTCACTTAATATGTAAGTATTCCTAGAGCTGTTAACTCATCAATTCATAGAGAATGGTGCATATCACAATTCTTGAAAGTAGAGTAAGTAGTTCTGTTGTAAACCTTGGTTTTATTTTTATTTAATTATTTTTCTCTTGACACAAAGGTTTAGAAATGCATGCTGTGGCCTCTCTTTCTTATTCAGAGATAGATGAGGATTGTTTGGAAATGAGGGTTTTTAAATTGGTCCACAAATAAGTCAGTTAGTTATGGAACTTTGGTAGTAATGATAACTAATGAAAGTAAGAGCTGAGGATTTTTCTTTTTAGGTATGATGCTGTAATTGATGCAATAACAGATGATGGCCTTGTGGCTGTAAGTTTTGAGGGCTATGGGAATTCTGACGTCACAAAGCTCTCGTTGCTTAGAGAGCGAATTCCTGGAGAGAAACGAGGACAACACCCTGCCAGCATTTCATCAGAATCAGAAAGAAATAAGTGAGTAAATTATTTATGTTTGTTATCCCATAGGATACTAGAGAGAGAAGAATACTCATGTATCTTCTG
The DNA here is from genome assembly GCA_038088735.1 of Panulirus argus. Taxonomy (NCBI): domain Eukaryota; kingdom Metazoa; phylum Arthropoda; class Malacostraca; order Decapoda; family Palinuridae; genus Panulirus; species Panulirus argus. The sequence goes on along the minus strand of JAYMFT010125548.1, from coordinate 6,656 downwards.
TGTAATTTGCAAGGTGACTTAGACAGGCAAAAGCAGGAGTGTGGATATCCTTCCCTCCAGTATCACCCCTCTCTAAAAAGCTTAATTGTCTCTTCTTGATGGCATCTCCCCTGGCCCAAACAAATAGAGAAAGTATATTAGAAATAATTGAGTGTACTTGGATAAGAAGCTTCTGTGCAGAGATACATGGACAGTTTGAATGAAAGAGTGACACATTAGATGAAAATGGGTAAAAAATTTTGGGAGTGGCAGAGGAATGGAAATTACTCAGGGAATCAGTGCTTTCATACATGAGAGTGCATTGCAAGGATAGATAATAGGAAACCTGATGGCCCATGATTAGGTTATATACTTTATAGCCATAATTTTGTAGTAGAAACAGGATATTCAAGCACGAGGCACCTCCTGGGCCACCTCTTTTTCTGGCTTAAGTGCTGGCAGTAAAAAAAAGAACATGAAAATAAAGTCTCTGTTATATGGGGAAATCATACTGCCATTGAAATTGTACAGGAAAGTGGGAATGGTAAAAAGTCTGCTTTTTTTACAAATGACTGAAATAGGTCTGGACTCTGAACAAAAAAGTGAGGGTTAAGTATCACTTGTTAAAGCAAGATTATTTGCAGAAAACACATATTGTTGAAGTAAGTTTTTAGTATTCAGCTGACAACATTGATAGTCTTTGCATTTAATACATCTTTTTTTCTTTTAATACTTATTCACTGTTTTCCTGGTTTATGAGGTAGTGCCAGGAACAGACAGAGAGTGGTCCCACTTGCTCACATCCACTTTTGTATGTAAATTAGCTTGATGGCATATTTTATATTACTGAAAAATGCTCTTTCTGGTGAGTTTAAAAGGAGAAATCTCAAAATTAAGTGTTTTACATACCTGGCAGTGGATGTGGTAGTGAGTACATCCATGGGGGCATAAGTAAGTCATATGGTGTAAGGGGATGAAGGTCTCGGGAGTGGAGCATTGAGGAATGTGTGAAAGAGACATGTTGTATGGCTGTGAAGCATAGGCTTTAGATGAAGACATATAGAAGAGGATGAATGTTTGGAAATAAAATGTTCGAAAGCAGTATGTAGTGTGAAGATGGTTAATCACCAAAGAAAGTTATAGGGAAAAAGTGGGCTGTGTTAATCGGAAATGTGTAGTTGAGAGAGCTGAAGAGGATGTGCTGAAATAGTTTGGACATCTAAAGAGAATGAGTGAGGAGAGATTGTCAAGAGGATATATATGTTAGAAATGGATGGGAAAGAAGAAGGGGGAAACCAAATTGGAAATGGAAGAATTGAGTGAAAAAAGTTGTGTGCTTGGGGTCTGAGCATGCAGGAGGGTGTAAGACAAGCATAGGGTAAAGTGAATTGGAGCAATGTGGTATATGGGGGGGTGACATTCTCTCATTGTACTGAAGCAGGGAATATGAAGCAACTGGGGGTAACCATGGAAAGTCTGTGGTGCCTAGTTTTGGTTAGGGGATTGTGGTTTTGATGCATTACACACGACAACTAGAAAATGAATGTGAGCAAAGGAAGCCATTTCTATGCTTGTTCCTAGTGTTACCTTGCTAATGCAGGAAACAGCAAACAAGTCTGCAAAAAAATTATACATTAGTTATTTTGTTTATAATTGCTCCTGGACTTCTTTTTAAGAAAGGGTCTTGGTGTGTCCAAGGACCTCCTCTTAAGAGGCTCCTGTACCCCCAAGGCTGTGCTACTTCCAGTTGCTGGGAAATGATGGGCTCTTGTGGAATTAGAAGTTCTTGGACAAGCCTATTCTTCTTATGATAAAATCTTGCTAAAGATGACTTTTCACTAACTGTGTGAGCTCATGATGGTGTAGTCCAGTAATACCTATGCATACATTTATTTATTTAATTATACCCCAGGACCCCTTTCTAAAACATAGTCCATATGTTACCCAGGATCTCCTTCTGATCCGAGGCATTGCTATTTCCAGTAGCTATGATATGATGAACTCTTGCGGAGTGAATTCTCTGACAAGGCTATATCATTGGGAGTACAGTCTCATCAAAGAACGTTTTACTTCTAAGGAGTCCACCCTTCCCTGTGACATGTAGTAGCACAGCCTTGGGTTGCAGGAGCCTCTGGAAAGAGGTCCTGACTAGTACCAGGAAAGAGGTCATGGGGTAATTATAGTTAAAAGCAGATATATAGATTGATTTGCATGGAATTTCTTACATTTTAATAGAAGAAAACTGGTAGAAGCCCAGCGTCAGCAGGCTAAGAAGAGGAAACAGCGGAAGCATGATCGGCTGAAGCAGATAGAAGAAGCTCATGAAGCTGACAAGGCGAAGTGGCTGGCATTTTCACACAAAGTTAGAGTGGTATGTTGATACAGTTTGTGGTTCAAGTTTTTCTTGTAGAGTAACAGCCTGTGTTCCCTACATTATTGTCCTATTTGTTGGAAATTATATTATTGCTATGTTAGTCATTTTACTTATTTTTTTGTAACAGCTTCCTTGTTTGTAGATTAAGCTTATTGTCACTATTGCTGGAGTATCTTCTGCTTTGCCAATTTTATATTGATATTACCATTTGCTCTCCTGTTAGTTTTGTTTTCTTTTTCATTAGCTCCTTTGAATTCATCACTCAGAGTGAGGTTTTATAAATCCCAATTGACCTTAGACCTTTATTTTTGACCTCTTTCTCTCCATTTGCTAACAGTTTACATTTATCATAATCCAAAAATAGGAAGCAAGTTTGAAGGTTAGAATGCTAGGCATTTAAATTTCTTATATTAATCTACCTTCATATGTAGTAATTATTGCGGGAATAGAAAAATTATTATTTTGCAGACCCACCTGATTGCATGTAATGATCTTTAGCATGGAACATTATGATATTAATGTGATATAACTTTGTTTAATGAATTCCAGAGCACATATGATATAGGCCTTCAAGCACACATTTTAAGTCAAATATGAAAATCTATGTAAGATTTCTTAAACCTAATAGCCAAAATGTATTATGGTTTGTGGCAGAGATGATTATTGAAATATATTGTATAGAACATACTGTACATTTACCTTGCCTCAGGTAAACTTTTTTATTTGTTTGAAACCAAGGCCCTGTAACAGCTGGTTATAGGTTGCATGTCAGCCATCCAAGAGCTTTTTTCGTTTTTCCTGCTTCTTAATATGCGAAGTTCTTTGGCTTGTTTGGACATTTTTGTAAGTACTGTTTGGAAAAATGATCTTGGCAGCTTATTTTGGCATACTTTAGGCTATTGCTTAAAGTTAATTGGTGTTTCAAAATAAGGAAATAACCTTTAGATTTTAAAGGCAGTTTTTGCTAAGGCTCATAAGTAAAAGTTTGACGTGGGCAGTCACTTTATCCAACTTTCCATGTGTTTATCCATACATCTCTGGCATCCTGTTGTGTAGAATTTTTCAGGTAATCCTGTTACCAATGTATAATTAACACTTTGAAGTTGATAAAGTGTTCTGTTACCAAATTGTTTAGAGAAAATTTCTGTTTGTACCACTGTTTTAGAAGTGTGCAAAGATGACGTGAGGTACACAAATATACAGCAGTGCGATTCTCTTAGTGACATAGACTAAAAATTTACTCCCTGTGGGTAAAGGGCAACAAGCAGTTGGTAACTAATCAACTTTAACTGCATAGTTCATAAAATTGAGACAGAAATGATTGTGCATAAATGCATAAAATCAACGTAAATGTAGGGAATGATCATTAGGCCTTACATTACCTTTAGGGAAAATGTTTTAGTGTTTTTAATTTAGTTGAATAATTGAAAGCTTATATGTTTACTAAATTTTATTTCCTCTTTATCAGACAAAAAAGCTGAAAGGAATAACGAAGAAATCCATATTTGCAACTCCTGATGCTGCAAATGGAAGAGTTGGCATTGGGACATGTGGTATTGGAGGGAAACCAATGACTGAGTATACACATGCAGAAAAGTGGCGGAAAGGAACCTAAATCATGTGAAATCATCAAGAATTCAGTTGTGTGCATCAAGAAAAAGAAAACTTTCAATGAAAGTACCATTCATTTTGAAGATTTTTGACTTCCTCAAAAGGGGTGTTAGTAAGCATCTTTTTGTTCATCTTCAGTTACTGTGACCAATCTTGTTTTCAAACATGGACATAAAGTGCTTTAAGTGTATTTCAAGTTGGGTGAAGATAGAGACAATTCACATATCTATGTGACAGCCAGAGAGTTTCTTAAACACTTAGCTGGTTGATCATTTATTGTTGCTATTGAAAGCTGGACTTTGTTTTGATCTTGATCTTTTGATCATACAGTTAATTACACACTAACACCTGTTCTCTTTCTCTCTGTTGTACATATGTTTTAGGTCTGTCTGTTTAATTGAAAGAAAAATTTTGATATGTTGAATCTTATACATGTTTACATAGATTTGAAATGCTCCTTCACCTTCCACCCTGCCTATAGTTTACTTTCTGTTTAATTGGAAGAAGAATTTTGACGTGTTGAATCTTATACATGTTTACATAGATTTGAAATGCTCCTTCACCTTCCACCCTGCCTATAGTTTACTTATCTCTCATAACCGTCATTTCTGTTACATTTACATGATGTTATTAAAGGTCATCCTTCTAGCATCCATTTATGTGACATGTCCATGGCACATTTTAATTCTGTCTCTGATTGACCATTTTCTTATTTTCTGATGTCCCACAGATTTATCATTCTTCCAGAGATCTAGATTTTAATGAAAATGAAATCAAAACATATTCAGCTTATCTAGAAGATTCCGAGTTTCTGTATTAGTATTTTATTACTTGTCGAGTTTTATATGATTGAAAAGGGAGTGGTTAGTGACAAGTCTTATGAGAAACTTCAGGGCTACAGTGGAAACATTCTTTGCCATACTCTGCATGTTAGTGGTTACACTGTGAATGAGAAGTCACCTTTGGCAAGGCTGTATCAATGTCATTGAACAGAAAGAATATAGTCTTGTCAAGGCCGATTTTTCTCCAGAGGCGTTATATCATTCCCCTGCTTCACATTCATATAATACCATTGGGACTGTTGTATCATCAAACACACCCATCTTTGCCCTCACAGATAGTTATCTTTCTTTCTACACACCCCTCAGTGCAGCCAGGTCCTTAGCCCTTCACCCAGCCACTGGCTTCTTTCAGCTTCCATGGTTCCATCCACTGTCATGTCCACTCCCAGATTTCTAAAACACTCTACTTCATCCAGGTTCACTTTGTTCGGACTCACATTCCAACCAGTGTATCTCTTTCCTTTAATGAACATGATAATCTCCTTTTTATTCACATTGTCATACTTTTCACCTCTTATACACACTACCAAACTCAGACACAAGCTTCAGCAGTTTCACATGCGAGTCTGCTACTGAAACTGTGTCATCGGCAAACAGCAGCTGACCTACCTCCCAGGTCCCCCAACTTTTAGCAGGCTGCAAACTTGCCCCTCTTCCCAAGACCTTTGCATTATGTTGTTTTTTATACTTGTTTGCCATTTTCCGCTCTAGTGAGGTAGCACCAAGAGTAGACGAACAGCCACATTCACCCTCATCCATTGTCTTGCTGTCATGTGCAGTGCACTGAGACCACGGCTGATATTCACAACCACACCCCACAAACCTTTCATGGTTTCCCTTGCTGCTTCACATGCTGTGGTTTATTTTATTGATAGCATGTTGACCCCTGTATGCCACATTTTTCTAGTTTCCTTGCACACCTTTCACCCTCCTGCATGTTCAGACCCCAATCACTAAACATCTATTTCACTCCATACTTCCATCTCCAGTTTGGCCTCCCCCCTTCTCCTTGTCTCTCCCACTTCTGACACATATAGCCCCTTTGTCAGCTTCCCCTCACTCATTCTCTGTGTGTGTCCAAACCATATCAGCACACCTTCTTCAGCTCTCTCAGCCATATTCTTTTTATTACCACACTTCTCCTATCCTTTTATTACTTACTCAAACTACCTCATGCCACATATTTTCATGAAACTTCATTTTTGGCACCTTCTCTGACTTAGCACATCCTCATCTGTAGCCCACTGTAGCCCATGCCTTGCATCCATATAACTTCACTGGGGCTACTGTACCTTCAAACATACCCATTTTTGTCCTTCTAGATAATGACCTCAACCTCTCTTTCCACACATTCTTCAGTGCTCTCAGACCCTTCACCCCCAACACCCACCCTATTATTATTATTATTATTATTATTATTATTATTATTATTATTATTATTTTATTTTTTCCAAAAAAAATCTTTATTATCATTAATTTTCTTTTGTTTCATACATGTTTGCTGTTTCCTGTGTTAGCAAGGTAGTGCCAGGAACAGAAAGGCCACATTTGCTTACCTCCATTATCTAGCTTATTATAGTTATTTTTGTAACCACAAGGACCTCTTCTCCAGGGTTCTTGCAGCTTCAAGGCTGGGCTTCTGTCAGTGGGAGAAGGGAAAGGATGACCTCCTTTGGAGTGAGAAATACCTCTACAAGGTTGTACTCTGAGGGTACTACCTTTCCGAAGGTGGGTTTTCAATTATGGTGTAATTACGAGCAGATGGAGTCTTGTAGCGCATATATATATATATATATATATATATATATATATATATATATATATATATATATATATATATATTTTTTTTT
>JAYMFT010125547.1:0-27238 GCA_038088735.1 Panulirus argus | reverse complement strand
TATATATATATATATATATATATATATATATATATATATATATATATATATATATGCAAACTATGTAAAACAGTGCACTCAGAACAATCAAAGGATACCTAGCACCCAAAAACACAAAAACTTTAATTAAGCAGAGATCCTCCCAGCATAACCCACTTCAATATGTTCAGCACTCCTTTCTATGCCACAGCACTAATTCGCTCACCTAAACTACTTTCCACTAACCACCATGTAGAAATGGAATAACTTACACTTGCCTCCCACTTCCATAACCAGTCTTGAACTTAGCATAGTAAAGATATTTATTGTGAAGATATGCAGGCCATGAAACTATCACAACGAAGATAAAGCTGTTGAGAAAATGAGGGTGTAGTGAAGAAGAGAACAGTGAACACGAAAGGCTCGAAGCTAGTTTCAAGGCTTTGGACCTAACCCAGCGAAGATAAGAGGATTGGTTGCAGAGAAGATGGCATTTTTTTACTGGACACTAAAAGTAATCCAAATGAGGTTCATAACCAGCTGGGTGGCGTATTAAAGATGTAGTTTATTGAACAATAAGAGTGTAGGGAAGATGGAATTTGACCCGAGCCTCAATATGATCCAAGGCAGGTTCAAGGACAAACTCTTAACCATAACCGGACTAGATGGAAGTGCTGCCACTGTAATTTAGTCCAATGAGTCTAGAGCAGAGAGGAATATTGTAAAAAAAAAAAAAAAAGATTGGGCACCAGTCTCGCAAACTGAATTGGCACAAATACCGTACTCATTGCTCATACTATCTATCTTCTTAACGTACTCCAAATACATAATCAAAATGTAACATGCTTGTTTCTCGAGTGTACACTTAAAGTGGGAATTTATGCCAAACTTTTGTGGATTTCTTCAGGCATCTCTCAAGGTACACAATAAGCATGAATTTGCATTAAAGAGGGACATTTTAACACCCAAACTGATTATCAGGAATCAGCATATGAATGTGAAGCAACTATAAGATTGTAAAGCCTAGATGATCCGAGAGCCTATTATAATGATATGAATTAAGTACAAACGTATATGAAAGGACTAAGCAATTTTTTTTTTTAACTATAAAGCATTTTCTGTAACATTAATTGCTATGTTACAGATGTCATTAGCGATGTCTACCTACGAAAATGTTAATATGGGATAAGGACACAGTAAAACAATATTCTAATCTAAAAAAAGAAATGCAGTTTCTTAAAAATCAAAATATACCTTGCAAGAAAAACTTGACCCCGAGTCTCCGCTTTTCGCATCACGAGACCAAGCCAGTTCCTAAATGGGAAGACTATAAAGCAATGCAGTGACTCAGTTCTTTGACATTAAATGCTATGATCAATCAACCATTAGTCACTGATAAAGATCCTTTGTGACCTCTGCAATCCTGTTTCATAGGTTAAGCATTAGCCGCACCATGACCAAGCAACTGAATACCTGCTTGAATACAAAATCAGCTGTGTTTTACATTTAACCTTTTTATTTTTCTCTGTTGTCTCTATCCATAGTTATTGAGTTTATACTGTTGGATATTAAAAGTATATTAAACTACGACCACCTACGATAAAGATGCGAGATGAAGATCTCGATTCTCTCCCTAACCAATCATATGATTCAATGACGTCAGAAAATCAATGACGTCACATAATTTTCTAACTCAATTTACAAACATTTTGGAAAAATTATATAGATAAATAGTAAGTCAGATATTAATTTCAATGACATTGGTGTTAACAGTTTCTTCAAAAAATCTAGAAATAAGATATGAGTTGTAGTATACTTCCTTCGTGGAATCGAGCGATCATCACAAGACGAGGGTCACATCGGGTTGGGAGGATCGAAGATCTTGACTGTCATTGGTACTCTTGAGTGAAATCTGGAAAAAGGCGGCTTAAACTAACCTAAAAATGGTAAGTTATTAGTACCTTGTAACAAAAGATTCTTGATGTGAGTAATGTAAATTAAGTTGTGGTTGAATCTGCGAATGATTATGTGTACAATAGTGCGCAAGCCCAGCTCGATCCACATCAGTCTGAATAATCTAGCATCGAAATCTGTCACTGATATATTTATTGATAAACTTATCTGCTGTATATAGTAGGCATTATTCCTATTATACATACAACTGCTTCTTGGCAAACATTTCATAGTTTGACATGAAAGTAGGGATTGAAATGGTTCGCCTTTTCTCCATTGAAAATGGTTCTAGACATAATCACACATTATTTACAGTAGTTTTCTAATATACATTAGATGGTTATTGACTTTCCTTATTAAAACATAAAGCTCTTCCAGTAACTTAGTCATATCTTGCTTAGTAAAGGTACAATACTAAATTGATAGGAGGCGCAATCCACCTATGGCACCAGCTATCTTGAATCTTCATTATAGTTTAAGACCAGGCTGGTCACGACATTAGCTATGATACTATTAGAGATGTCTTGTAATCATTAAACTTTTCCAAAATCTTCTGAAAAATTTTCACATGATTACATTAAGGGATGAACAGTTCAGAGTGTCGACTACTATGTGATTGAATGCATAGTATTTTAACATTAAATCTGTCTACTTTTGAAGATCTTTGTATGATCTCTCTTAGCATTTATCTCTCGCAGTTCAAAAAACTGCTCGGTCGTAAGAATAACCTTGTATTCGGAATCGTATATTTCAGAGCTCCTCAGTCGTCTTCCACACATTCTTATCTAGATCCCATAACTTGCATCCATACAGCATAGTTAAGACTAATATACCTTTAAAAAAATTAATTTTCAGCCACCCAAATAATGACCTGTCTTTCCACAGATTACTCTTGGAGTGTGAGAAAGGCAGAAGTAGAGAGTAAATGTGAATAAAAGCAAGGTTATTAGGTTTAGCAGGGTTGAGGGACAGGTTAGTTGGTGTTTGTGTTTGAACGGAGAAAAATTGGAGGAAGTGAAGTGTTTTAGATACCTGGGAGTGGACATGGCAACAAATGGAGCCATAAAAGAAATGAAGGGGCAAAGGTTCTGGGAGTGGTGAAGAATGTGTGGAAAGAACGAATGTTATCTGGGAGGGCAAAAATGTGAATGTTTGAGGATATAGTACTCCCAACAATATTAAATGGATATGAGGCATGGGATATAGATAAGGCTGTACGTAGGAGGGTGGATATGTTGGAAATGAAATGTGTGAGGTGGATTGATCGTTTGAGTATTGAAAGGGTAAGAGAGAGGTGTGTTAAAAAGTGTGTGGTTGTTAGAGCTGAAGAGAATGTACTGAAATGTTTTGGGCACATGGAGAAAATGAATGAAGAAAGTTTGCCAAAGAGGATATATGTGTCAGAAGTGGAAGGAACAAGGAAAACGGGTAAACCAAATTGGAGATGAAAGGATGGAGTGAAAAAGATTTTCAGTGGTCGGGACTTGAACATGTAGGAGTGTGAAAGGCATGCACAGGACGGAGTGAATTGGAAGGATGTGGTATACCGGGACTAATGGGCTGTCAGCGGACTGAACCAGGGCATGTGAAGTGGCGGGGATAAACCATGGAAAGGACTGTGGAGACTGGTTGTGGATAGGGAGCTGTTCTTTCAAGGCATTGCACATGACAGCTAGAGAATGAATGTGAGTGAAATGTTGCCTTTCTTCGGCTATTCCATGCACTACCTTGCTAATGCAGGAAATGACGAAGTATGAAATATATATATGTAAAGAGAGAGAAAGAGTGCATTTATTTCATTCCATGTACTATATGTAGTTTCAAAATCGTTCTTTTGTTTTTCAGGCAGCTGTAAAGGACAGGGTTCCAAACCTGCCCACATTAGATGATGTGGATTCTGAGCATCAACTTGGGTTTGTTTGGGGCGTGTCTGGTCCAGGTTAGTGTGCATTATCCATGACCTTTTAAGGTGGTGATGAAGATTGAGGTAGACAGAATGGTAGAGTGAGGAAATATTTTTTTAAAATGATCTACAGTAGTCTTTAATGAATCTAATAATAGTCCAGAGTGACCCATGCTTCCAATCGCCAACAACTGCTTAGGTAAGTATTACGGATACTCTAAGTATTACGGATACTCTACACAAAAATTATTGTACAACAGTATTATGTTGTAACAATAAGTATATTAATATAATGCAGATTAATGTTTTATTTCAGTGTGTGTGTGTGTATATATATATATATATATATATTATTTCAATTTTTATTCACAGAAGTTCCTTACCTACCATTGTTTTGAGTATGCAGAATTAGACTGATGTATGCCATTTTACCAATTACTACATAAAGTTTTGAGTATCCACAGTTTTCCATGGTTCCGTCAAAATTTTATCCATGCATAGGGCAAGTGTGAAACAGCTGAGGGCTGCTTGTGGCCCAGCCCAGCAGACCATTTTTAGGGAAAGGCAGGTGTTTCACAACCAGGCTGTGTTGTTAGGGCAAGCATTGAGATAGCCTTTTGTACGGTTTAGCTGGCTGGATGCTAGGTAGGAGTATGGAGGTGCAGTTTTGTATATGATTTCTTTGTAGTTTTATAGCATAAACATGTTTTTGAAATATATCTTGCTAATTTTTAACCCTGTTGTTTTCAATATAGAATTTAAGGAATGGATTTCATGGGTAGCTGCCCATATACTCCCATTTCCCATTGGCCCACTATATAGACAACCTTGGGGTCTTCCAGGAATGTTACCTTTGTATACTTTTACATAAATGAAAATTTTAAAATCAGTTGGTGATTCCATTTTCAGTTGTTACTGCCAAGAGGATGAGTGGTTCTGCTATGTACGAATTGGTGCGAGTGGGTCACAAGTCATTAGTTGGGGAGATTATCAGACTTGAAGGAGACATGGCTACCATTCAGGTGTGTAATTACAGTACTAATTTTAGTTTTGATCACATTCTTGTTAAAAATCTTTCTCATATTAGCTTAATCTTATATTTACAATATCTGGGGATGGTTTTTTTTGTTGTATCTGTATATAGGATGTGTCCTTTCATTCACATTTAGTGTGGATTGGTGCCTGTAGTATTGCAGTTAGTCCATTTAATTCCCACACTTCTGTACAGAATTGTGAGAATTAACTGTATATTTGGTTGGGTTGTCACAAAAGTTTCACTTTTGGAAAAGAATAAAATTGATGTGAAGAGAATAAGGGTTGTTGGTGAGTGAAGTAACATAAATAATGGCATTCAGAAAGTAGGAAAAGACAGAACATGTAGGAAAAATTAGTAAGATTGAAGGATGTTGAGAATGGGCCTTCTTGATCTCCTGCAGCTTTCTCCTGTACATCTCCCAGTCACTTGCACACCTTCTCTGCAGATAATGCCCACACACCTCTTTTTTTCTTTCATTATTATCATAACTTCATCATCCCACCACTTACTACCCTTTCTCACTGATGAACCCCCCACCCTTCTGCACACCACTACCTTCTCGCACATGTAATCAGCATTTCCCTAAATACCTACCATTCTTCATTCAATCCTCTACCATCATTTTCTCTTATCTTTTAACATGTGAATTTTCAGTAGCATTGATGATCACATCATTATTATTTTGTATATGTAAATATTTTGATTAACAATTGCATCATCATTGGTTCATAAAGTGTTAAATAAATACACTTTCTCATAAAATCCAACTCCAAAATTCATTGTAAATGAATAGGTAATTTGAAGCATGTTATGCTTCTTAATTCACCAGTTGTGTAATGTCCACAGTCATTATATTTTTGGATTCATATCATTATTTTCTTCATGTTCATAGGTACATTTGATACATTGAAGTGAATGGTTTCCCAACATTAAGATGAATAAGGAGTTTGAAATGTGCTTCCCATTCATCATCTATGGGTTTTCAAATGTGATCCTATTTTTGGTTCATTTTATTTGTAATTACCACAGGACCAATTTCTGTGAGAGAGTGCTGGTTTTACCAAGGCTCCTTCAGCCCAAGGCTGTACTGCTTCCCTTAGTAGGGAAATGTGGACTCCTTTAGAGGGATTAGTTTTTTGAGACTGTACTACCAGCGATACAGCCTTGGCAAAGGTGCCTTGGACGTGCAGCCTGTTAACACATTACTGAAAACATAAGAGATGAAAGCAAAACTAAGGGAAGTGGGGTGATGAGATGGAGTATAATGGTGAGGTATGGTGGCTAGTGACAAGCTTGTTTGTGGATGATACTGTGTTGTTTGCTGAGAGTGAAGAGAAGTTACAGAAGGCTAAGTGTAGATGATTGAAAGTAAATGCCAGTAAAAGTAAAGTAATGGTGTTTGAAAGGAAACAGTGTGAGAGTATAAATTTTGCAAAGCCCTATAGATTGTGAAAAGAAAGTGCACTAAATTGTGTTATAGATATGGGGGGAGAAAGTGTACTAAATTGTTATAGATATGGGTGGAGAAAGATTGGAAGATGCGACAGCATTTAAGTATTTAGGAGATATCTTGGATAAGGTAGGTGATATGGAAAGAGAGATAAGGGAGAGAACAGTACAGGGTAGAAGAGACATTGGATCCCTAAATAGAAAACTGAAGGATAGAGACGTAAGTATGGAAGTAAAGAAAAGATCAAAGGACAGCATGGTCCTCCCAAACCTAACCTATACAACCTAAACATGGACAAGGAATGAGTCACAGAGGTCAAGATTCCAGGCTGGGGAAATGAACTATTAGAGAAGAGCATGTGTATGCCTAGATGGAATGAAGAAAGAAGTGAGAGGGTATGTGAGAAATTTGATATGGCAAGAAATATACAGGGAATTAATTGTGTAGTGGTAGAGTGGGTGAAATGTAATTCTTTGAGGTGGTTTGGGCATGTGAAAGACTGCAAGACGGGGAGTTTACTGGGAGAGTGTATGATACAATGATTAAAAGGTTCTGGTATGAGAAGACCATCAGTGACACTGGTAAATAGAGTGGAAGAGTACTGGAGTGAGAGAAATGGTGGAAGAATGCATGGAATGAGGCATGTAAGTACATATATATGTCAAGACACTTTTGCACTACATGATAACTTGTTTTTCATTTGTATTTCTCAAAGGGTAAAGAAATAGAAGATACTTTCTTGAAAATGTAAAATAATATGGTAACAGGCTACTCTAGGGAATTAGGTGTCCCTTCCCTCTTGCAAGCTTGTTGGGGTTGGGAACCCTGGTTTTACAAAATATACTGCCAAACAGTGAGCATCTGTACACTTGATCCAGCCCATCGTAATGAGAAAGGAGATAAAGATAGTAGGTAGCTAAATAAAAATTTTGGAAAAAATAATAATAATAATAATAGTAACTTGTGGATTCAGGTCTATGAAGATACTTCTGGTTTGACTGTTGGTGACCCTGTTGTGAAGACTGGCAAGCCTTTGTCTGTGGAATTGGGACCTGGCATTATGGGTAACATCTATGATGGTATTCAGCGACCCTTGCAAGAAATTAGTGAACTCACACAGTCCATCTACATTCCCAAAGGTGTTTCTGCTCCAGCCTTATCTCGTTCCAAAATGTGGGATTTCCAGCCTGAGGCTACTGTTAAGGTAAGTATGAATATGTTACACAACTTACCTCATGGCATTCTAAAACTGAGAAAGCAAGGAAAGTTTCTCTTACAGCAAAAGACCTGAGATTCATTTCTTATGCAAAAGTGTATTGGGTATAAATAATTTTTCTCTGTAGGGTGGTTCATCCTACAAGTACTGAGAGATATCTTGTATCTCTGTGAGTTAGAGGTTCTTTAACCCCTTAGCTTTCTGACGAGGTACATACTTTTTTCCCCTTGTTAACAGCATCTGTAGTGTTGACAGCCTTGCCTTGGCTTTAATTCACCCTCTGACCAATCAGCAACCTTCATTCAGTAATGATGTTGTTGACCTTCATTGTGGGTACTTTACCTGCCTTGTATTGTTTTACATCAGAGAATATTTTGGTCATATCCAGTTAGGCTGGTGTTTACTGATTTCTCTCACCCTACCACAGATAAGTATCCTAGTCTGATTCAGCTAGGTTTTGTTGTATTATGTAATTGATTTTATTAATTACTTGGGGAGGTTGTACAGCATTCATAAATCCTGCAGATCAGACGTAACTGATATCTTTATATGATAATGATCATAGGGTCAGCTTTATGCTTAGTTACTCCATACATAACATAAACACATAGTACTCTCCATGCATTTTAAACATCACCTGTTATCAGTGCATTCAGTCCAGCATATATGTGCCTCTCCTCTTCCTCTCTCTCCCTCTCCCCCCCCCCCCTTTTTTTTTTTAGGGTTTTATTGTATTTGCCCCATATAGTGGGATTGCACAGAAGTAAAGACTTCAACACTGTTATCCCAGAGTGATGTTACTGATTCAGACCCTGGGATTGTGCGCTCAAAATTCAGATTTAGACATATATTTACTGTTTAAGTCAACACCCAAACAAACACTGAACAAGCCAATCCATTCCTGATGTATCATTTACTTCATCATAACTAACAGAATAAATGTTTTTCTTGTTATTAGCTCAGATAGGTTATGATTTCAAATTGAATTATTTTCAGATTAATGTACTTTTTCCTGGAAGCATTAACTAGGGTAAGTTTATTAAGCTTCATCGGTAGACCTTTCATCGCTGTTTCACTACAAGGAATTTTTATCTTTTCTTTTGACCACTGACTTTCTTAAAGGCATCATTCATCACTTTTCTGAGGAGGAGCTATAATGAGGTTTAAATGAAATGTAATACTTCCTTGATAGCAACAAGCTGTATCAACGTCACTGGATTGCTGTATCAAAACAAACAAAATGGCCATTGGGTGACTACAGACAGTGCCTAGATTTGCAAGTGGTCAGATTCGTATATACAATAGCTCGCTCAAAATTTTGTAGGTGATCCAAAAAGCACTGAAAATATTTAAAGCGTAGTCCATATGATCATGCCATAGCCAGCATGTCACAGGATGTAATTGATGAGCTTTTAGTTTACTTCAGATCATATGTAATCCATTAATAATATGTAAACTGAAAAAAATTTGGTTCAAACAAAACCTATGGTATAAACAAAAACATTGAAATAGCTGTTTTAAACTAGTAACCATCTACAGTATATGAGATTACAGTACCCCTAAACTTCAAATACATCTAAATATCACCAAAATCTTAAGAGGAACTAGCACCTTTGATAGCACCTTTGAAATTTCAAATGTTAAGTGGATAAATAGTTTAAGAAATATAAAGCTTTTGGAAAAAATTAACTGTTTTAATAACAGTGATATAAATGAGAACAGACCCATCAAATTTAGTGTTTTGATAACCAGTGCCTCAGCTTATCACAGGGACTTGTACCAGCAGAAAAAGTGGAAATCCATTCCATTAACTTTGGAAAGGTTTGTTGAAAGACAACCCCAAAATGAAGAACCAGGCAGTCCTGGCCCTTTCTTGGCATAAAATCCCTTCCACCTACTTCCATGTGTACAGTCTTCAAACAGTTTGGCTTAATGTTTAGCATTACTGTATTAAACTGTTTAAGATCATTTAAGTACAGTAGTACACTTATCAAGCAAGCTTCTTTATTCTGAGAGTCTCTTTCTGTGACTCTTCTCCTCCATGTTGGCATGATCTCATGATTCACGGAACAAACTGACCCGTTAGAGAAATATAAGTTATAAAAGCATGAAAGGAATTCAAATGACAACAGACCATTGGGTCTTTTGAGGGCAGTGACCCACAAGCATTTTCTCCTTTTCTTGTGTTTCCAACCCTTCTTTCCCATCTCTTTTGAAAAACATTTTTCTGAAATGGTGACCACCATCAGGTTCATGTCTTTGCTCCAAGAGTTATAATGTGGGTCTGTACCAACAGCCAGATGATGTCATTGCTGAGTGCAGGTTGTTGATTAGACAGATGTACCCAGGTCGAGCCAAAGCTGTTAATGCTGTACAGATGGTTAATGAGAGGTGAGAGCATTTACCACACTAGAAAGATAGGCGTTAAGAGGTTTCTAACTCTCTAAAACTGAGATATCTCTCGTGGCTCATAGGGCACCATCCTGGAGAAATAGTGTCTTTCATACTTCAAAACTTTCATATTTTAAATTCATATTTACTTTTTTCTATCAATAACACATATTTGGTAATTCACTTTCTATCAGAGATTTTGTAAGATTCTTTAGTTTAGAATACTGTGCCCAGTTTTCCTTGAAACCAAAATTTCATGCCTCTTCAGGTTGGAAGTCACATTACTGGAGGTGATCTGTTTGGTTTGGTATACGAAAATTCCATCATCTGTCACAAGATTTTGCTGCCACCAAAAGCTCGTGGAACAGTCACATACCTTGCTGCTCCTGGTAATTACACAGTGGATGAAACTGTGCTAGAAGTGGAATTTGATGGGGAGAAGCATAAATACTCAATGATGCAGGTAAGGTAATTGGTTTTCTCATCAACTGTTCTTTAAATTTTATTTTGTCCCATAACTTACTTTCCTGCCCATGGACAGCCTTCTATGGGGCTTTCACAGCACTCGGGAAGCTGGCCACATCCTCCAGATGAGATCATAGGTCAAGAAATTCACTGATGTGTATGTATGTCTTTTAGGGGTGATTACAGGAAAACAAAGATGTAATTGTTCTGTGTCTTTTGTATGGAAGTTGCATTTTAGTTTTGCTATTGGGTGAGTAGGTGTTTGTAGTGTTGTAAAGACAGGTGATATCCAGGGGTAGAAAAGAAGATGTTTGGGGAATAGTTTCAAATGTGTATGTTTCATGGCAAGGCATGGTGTTCATGTTATATTTGTTAGGAGGGTGGGAGAACTATGAGTAAAGGCGACTAATGTGTAAGGCAGGGTAAGCTTTTTAAGAGTGGTTTAGATGGGAAGGGTCAAATGCTGAACATACAGGGGGGTGATAGGCTTGCATGGGATAGAGTGAACTGGAGTGATGTGGTATACATGGGTTAGCATGCTCTCAAAGGACTGAACCAGGGCAAATGAAGCAGCCATAGGGCTGTGGTTTCAGTGCATGTTTCGAGGAGGAAGGATGTGTTGGAAATGAAATTTTTGACGACAATATATGGTATGAGGTGGTTTAATAGGGTAAGTAATAAAAGGGTAAAAGAGAGGTATGGTAATAACAAAAGTGTGATTAAGAGAGCTGAAGAGATTATGCTAAAATGGTTTGGACATGAGAGAATGAGTGAGGAGATATTGACAAAGATATACGTGTCAGAAGTGGAGGGGATTAGGAGAAGGTGGGAGACCAAATGGAGTGAAAAAGGTTTTGAGTGCCCAAGCCTGAAAATGCAAGAGGGTGTAGGGTGCATGGAATACAAAGTTTTGGAATGATATGGTATGCAGGGGGTGATGTGCTGTCAATGGACTGATCCAGGGCATCTGAAGCAGCACCAAGGAAAGGACTGTGGGACCTAGTTGTGGAATGGAGAATGTGATATTGATGCATTACACATAACAGCTAGAGAAAGGATGTGAGCAAAAGATGTAATTTCTCTGTCAGTTCCTGATACTGCATTCCCTTTGGAACATTCACTGGCTTTCTTGCATGCATAAACACAACATGTACACAGTAAAAGAAAGATCGTCCCAGTACAATTACTTCAACTGGCTAAGCTCTCAATTCCTTGTTACAATGTTAGACCCCTCCTGTCCAAATCAATCTATAAGTGAAGTCTAGCCTTCAAACTGAAAGAAAAAGCTTACCCATGCCTCGTACCTCAGCATCCTATATGCACAGATTCCAACCCCCAAATAACACAACAGCGATAAAGCATATACACTCTGAAATAACCAGACAGGCACTGAATAATGCCCTCCCAACTCACTTTTAAATGCAACCCCTACAGACATAATCCCATCTGAAACCACACTCCCCTGACATGCATGAGGTACACTCTGTAGTTTGTGCTCTGGACATCACTTATCCCAACAACAGTAAAATCATCGATTCAGCTTACCAGAAAACCTTTCATGAGCATGATGTAACTACAACAATTGAAGACACTGAACACTTTTTATCCTAGTACCCTGCACTCTCCAAACATACACACACTTGCATCATCACTACACTTCATAACTTGTAGTCCTGCCCGGTGAATGAGGCCAGCTTACTGAGTGCTGCAAGAGTCCCGAAGAAGATGGATGGTACCCCTGGAGCTAGTGGTGATTAAGTAAGTTAGACTAAGTTATCATTTTTATTACCTTTTGAAATGTTATTTTTGTATCACTGTATTATTACCTCCAACAAAACTCAAGTCTCTTTTCAAAGCTCTCATCTATAGAGTTTTATCTTTCAACTGTGCTCAGCTGCATCTATCAGTATCACAATGTCAAGTGCTAAAACATATTTTTAAGTAGTAGTTTTTTTACCTTTGCTGTTAATTCTGCCACTAGATCTAATACTTTTTATTTTCAAGGAAAAGGATAGCATATTTTCTCTTTTCTTAAGTTACCAACACATACTAACCCTCCCCCTTCATTCCCTGATAATCTTGGCAGGTGTGGCCAGTACGTCAGCCACGACCAGTGAGTGAAAAACTACATGCAAATCACCCACTTCTGACAGGCCAGCGTATCTTAGATGCTCTCTTCCCATGCGTCCAGGGAGGAACAACTGCTATCCCAGGTGCCTTTGGATGTGGTAAAACCTGCATCTCTCAGGCTTTGTCCAAGTACTCTAATTCGAATGTCATCATTTATGTTGGATGTGGAGAACGAGGAAATGAGATGGCTGAGGTGGGTGATTTATTGGTTTGTTAAAATATCTTTTCCTAAAAAAATGTGTATGTTTGCACTTACTTGCTTTACCTCTTTGCAGTTTATGGAGTGATTTGCACACTTATGAGGAATCATCACTTAACATTTCATTTAGTTTGCATTGTAGTTACCCATTTGTATGTTACTTGTCACTATGAGTTTTTTCTTGCATCTTTAACAGTTCTTGTGCTTAGTTTTGTGTTTGTCCTGTAGTTGATTATTATTATTATTAATATTTCTTTTTGGGGGGGTGGGGGGGTGAAGCATTCTTCCGTGATTATTTGTCTATCTACATCTCTGATGCCAATTCCCTCCGGGAACTCCCATCAGGAGGTTTGACATGGCAAAAGGGTCTTCTCTTATCCCTCTCCTTATATACCTCCCACGCATACACCATTCTTAGCATTCTTCGCCCATTTCTCTCCCTCAAGCAGGAGACCCCCCCCCCCCAAGGAAATGTGTATGTTCACATTTACGTATTTACATTACCTGTTTGCAGTGTAGGGAGGTATTTGCGTACCAATGGGGGCATCATCACTTAGTCTGCCCAGTAGTTAAATTATTTACCTCTTCCATGCCACACTACTTTTTTTTTTAACATTTCTTGTGCTTAGTTTTATATCTGTCATGTAGCTGAAAATTTCTTTCCAGTTTTAGGTGAAGAATTCTTTGTTGTTATCTGCTTATAAATATCTCTGATGCCCATTCCCTCCAGGAATTCCCATCAAGGGAATGGACATAACAAAAGTGTCCATTTAAACTAGTCCTTGCATAAACCATTCCCTGCATTCTTCCCCTATTTCTTTCCCTCCAGTATTCTTCCACTCTATTTCCCCATGGTCACAGGTGGTCTTCCTCCCACATCAACACCTTTAGTGATACTATCATACTCCATCCTAGTAAACTCCCCATACTGTATTCTTTCCACATACCCAAACTTCCTCAAAGTATTATGTTTCACCCGCTTTACCACTCCACAATTCATTCCCTTTGCATTCCCAGCCATACCAAGTCTCTCATACACCCCTTCATTACTTTCTTCATACCATCTATTCATACGACATGCTGCTCTCAAATGACTCATTTCCATGGCCTGGACTCTTGACCTCTGTAACTCAACCCATGTCCATGTTTCGGCTGCATTGGTCAGGGTTGGAGGACTATGCTGTCCCTTAAACCTTTCTTCACTTCCATATTTACACCTCTGGTCTTCATTATTCTGTTAAAGGACCTATGACTCTTCTACCCTGTACTGCTCTCACATCCTTTCACATCAGCAAACTTACCCAAAATAGCTCCCTATTGCAGTCTTTCTCCCCTTTATATATGATACAGTTTGGAACACTTTCTTCTTTTGCTCTAAAGGGCATTGCAAAATCTATAAATCTCCTGTGAGGGAATTCCTGAAAGGAATGGGCATCAGAGATATAGATAGATCGACAACAGCAAGAAAAATTAAATACAATAAATTTATGTGCCACACACCAACCAGCCTTTTCTACTGGGTTTGCTTCAGGATAGGTGTTGGTACAGACCCTGGAATACAAGAGTATTAAATCCATGTGGTGTTAAGCAACAGGTTGAAATATGTGTCACTCCCCAAGTCCTTTTCTCACATAGATTGATTTAATGTATTTTTCTTCAAAGTTGAATCATTCTGTGAGCCTTGGGAATGTATCTACAGCATTATATGTGTTATGCCAGAAGTTCCTCCAATGTCAGTAATCAGTCAACCAGCCGTTTAATTTGTGCTCTTTATATTAGTTAGGATTTGGATATCCAGAGGAATTCGGCTGCTCAGATTAGGCCAAAATATAAACATGTACATGGACATATACTGATTATACAGCATTAAGTAAAAGATTTCTCTTTACAGGTATTGCGAGATTTCCCTAAGTTGGAGTTAGAAGTGAATGGGAAGAAAGAATCCATTATGAAGCGCACTTGTCTTGTTGCCAACACATCAAATATGCCTGTAGCTGCCCGAGAAGCCTCAATCTACACTGGTATTACATTGTCTGAATATTTTCGTGACATGGGTCTTCATGTCTCCATGATGGCTGACTCCACCTCACGTTGGGCTGAGGCTCTTCGTGAAATTTCTGGACGACTAGCTGAGATGCCTGCTGATTCAGGCTATCCTGCATATCTGGGTGCCCGTCTTGCCTCTTTCTATGAACGAGCTGGTCGTGTTAAATGTTTGGGCAACCCTGAACGCGAAGGTTCTGTGACCATTGTTGGTGCTGTGTCTCCTCCTGGTGGTGACTTCTCAGATCCAGTAACCTCTGCCACTCTTGGTATTGTACAGGTGTTCTGGGGTCTCGACAAGAAGCTAGCTCAGCGTAAACACTTCCCATCGGTCAACTGGTTACAATCATATTCCAAGTACCTGCGTGCTCTTGAAGAGCATTATGATGCTAAATACCCAGAATTTGTTACATACAGGTTTGTAATTTTTCCCCAAAGTCTGTGACTTCTGCCTCCATAATTTGAAATTTTGAACCAACAGGTATGGATGAACCACAGTACATTTTACAAATACAGGTTCATATACATATATACACATACATATTCATATACATATATACACATACATATCCATATACATATATACACATACATATTCATATACATATATACACATACATATTCATACTTGCTTGCCTACATCCATTCCCGGCGCCACCTCGCCCCACAGGAAACAGTATCGTCACCTCCTGTGTCAGTGAGATAGCACCACGAAACAGACGGAAAAAGGTTACATCCGCTCACACTCAGTCTCTAGATGTCATGTGTAATGCACCTAAACCACATCCAGGCCCCACAGACCTTTCCATGGTTTTCCCCAGATGTTTCACATGCCCAGGTTCAGTCCATTGACAGCACGTCAGCCCCAGTATATATATATTTCCTAATAACTGTAACCTAGCACTTTTTAAAACATGGTTTTTCACTTCCTCCAAAATTCTTAATTACTTTTCATCTTTTTTTTTCCCTTCTTTAATTCTCTTTTATTTCAACACCTGGCCTTGATGTGGATTTTTGTTTGTAACTAAAAAAAAAAAACTCAATGAAGGATCAGATGCCCACTAAAAGTAACATGGTTAGTTGAGGAAAAGAGTGAGAAAGACAAACATACAATATAAACATATGGGCTAGCAACTAAGAAATTTATAAAAGTCATAAGGATAAAATGAGAGCAAATGGGAGCATCAGTGAAGGAAGCAAATGGAGAGTGGTAAAAGGCAAAAAAGAATTGAAGAGGAGATGGAACTGTAGAATATGTATGATGATAAGATAGGGTGTTTGAGACATGTAAGTAACCAAAGTGAGAGAAATGTGTATGCGGATATTATTTATGCATCTCTGTAGCATAAATATAAATGTTGTGCATATCTGTTTCACACATTTCTTGTCATATGTTTATTAGACCATGAACCATTTTGGAGGCCTGGAATAAATAGACATTCTTAGATTACAATGTTTGGATTGCACTGTTGAAACTGACTCTAGATACGAGGAAGTATATACTGTTACGACACTTAAAGTACCAGTTACTTTGGTTATCTGCATATGTAATTCTATAATGGCTGTAGCTTTTTTATTTTTTCAGGACCAAGATGAAGGAAATCCTGCAAGAAGAGGATGACTTGGCTGAGATTGTGCAGCTGGTCGGTAAGGCTTCCCTCTCTGATGCTGACAAGATAACACTTGAAGTAGCCAGGATAATCAAGGATGACTTTCTCCAACAGAATTCTTACACTACATATGATCCCTTCTGTCCATTTTACAAGACTGTTGGAATGATGAAAAATATCATTGCATTTTATGATATGTCGCGACAGATTGTCAACCGCACAGCTCAGAGTGATAATAAAGTGAGTCTTATTTTAATGTTATGAATAATATGTAATATATAAAGAGGAAATTGAGTTAGTTAAACAAAAGTAAGGTTATGAGGTTTAGCAGTGGAATAAGAACTGGTCTGAGTGAGAGTTTGGGATGGGGAAAACCTGGCGGAGTGAGGGAGTACTATAGATACCCAACAGTGGACGTGGAAGCAGATGGAACTACGAAAACTTAGGTGAACCGTACTATGTGTAAGGACACAGAGGCCCCGGGTGCATTAAGGACTGGAAGGAGAGGACATTGTTTTTGGAGAGAGGGCTGGGCGAATGAGTGGTAGGTTATCAGTGTCT
This sequence comes from Panulirus argus, assembly GCA_038088735.1. Classification (NCBI taxonomy): domain Eukaryota; kingdom Metazoa; phylum Arthropoda; class Malacostraca; order Decapoda; family Palinuridae; genus Panulirus; species Panulirus argus. The sequence goes on along the minus strand of JAYMFT010125547.1, from coordinate 10,302 downwards.
TTATTGTAGTTGCATCATGGGTATGAAGCATCATGCGATATGCTTAAATGATGTTTGTAATGATGGGTGAAGTCCAGAGCATAGATGGAAAACTATGATTCATGTTTGTTTAGGGAGCATGGTTTCTGTTGGGAGTATGCCTGATGGGTTCAAATTTAAGACTGAGTTGGAAGGTCAGTTGTTAAGTACTTGTCAGGTTAGTTCAGCATGTGTAGGAGGTGAGGGTATCTGTGAGTAGAGGTGTGAGGCATGAGTAAGCCTTTCATTTTTCTTTGGGAGTTGGTGGTTAGTTATAGAGTGGTTTGGATTGAAGAGGCTTAGTGCTGTTTCATAGAATTGAGTGCTGAGCTTATGGAGGTGGAACAATATTAGAAGGATCATTCTTTCATTGTGAAAGTATTGTATGTTTGTGGGTGCTAGGCAGCCAGTGATTGTTCTGAGTGCTCTACTATTTGTGGTTTGTAGCTTTGTTTTATTTGATTTAGAGAGGGTGAAAGACCAGGCAAGTGAGACAGTTTAAGATGGAGTGGATGAACTGTTTGTAGAGGATGTTGTGTGATTCTTTAACTTTTTCAAATCCAATGCCACTGTGTCTGAGGTCAGTTAGGTTGTGTGTTGCTTTTTTGTTTTATGTTATTGATATGGAAAGTGAATGCCATTTGTTTCATCCATTCAAGATGACAGGAGTGTGTGAACTGGAATCTTGTCTGTCTGAGCTTAAAAGCGATTGAAGACTTCTATGAGATGCAAACATACTGTTCTTAGTGATAGGGGAGAAAGAATACTTCCCACATATTCCCTATGTGTTGTAGAAGGCAACTTAAAGGGTAAGGAGCAGGGGGCTGGAAATCCTCCCCTCCAGAGAAGGGGGCCAAGTGAAGAGTTTTACCTCTAAGGCTCAGTCATCTGTTCTGGAACTCGACCTCACTAATGTGGGAAATGGCAAATGAGTATAAAATAAAGTATGTATGTGTATTATTATTATACTTGATCACCGTTTCCCGCGTCAGCGAGGTAGCGCCAGGAAACAGGCGAAGAAAGACCCATCCACTCTTATACACAATACATATATATACAGACATACATATATGCACAATACATATATATACATATATACATACACATGCATATATAATTATACACATATACATATTCATACTTGCTCACCTTCATCCATTCCTGGCGCAACCCTGCCCCACAGAAAACAGCATCCAGGCCGAGCCTTAATTGAAATTCTATGGAGACTTTTTCAACCAGGCAAATAACAGTCAGGTTACTGTAGAGACTTTTCATCATATTTAGTCTTAGAGGAGGTAAGTTTCAATAGAAATTCTGACTTTATGCTTATGTTCAAAAGGCCGTTTTGGTACTTTTAGTAAAATGTTTTTCACTTGCAGGTAACGTGGCAGATCATTCGAGACTCAATGAGCCAGATTCTTTCTGAGCTGTCTTCCATGAAGTTCAAGGATGCTTTCAAGGAGGGAGAGGTAAAGGTTAAGAGAGACTTTGATGAAATATATGAAAACATCCAGCAGGCCTTCAGGAATCTTGAAGATTAAGAGGGAACACAAGCTAATTATTGGTGCTTTTCTCTCCTAGACTTCCTTATTTATGTGCCCACTTCTGTACACATAAAAGGAGAGAGAGGTCAAGGACACAAAAGACTGATAAGATATCTTAGAACATCTGGCAGGCCTCAAGTAACTTCAGAGATTAAGGGGAACATATGCTAATTAGTGGTGCTTTTCTCTTGTTAGACTTTGCTGATGTACCCACTGCTGTACCTTACATGCAGTTGTAAAAACAGATTATTTTATGTAGATGTACTCTTGAGCAAACAAAACACAGAAGTAAGTATGGTACATGCTGAGGGTTAACTTGTCAAGTTAATTGGGGAAAGATGCCATACAAAAGCATTTTCTATGGTCATTCCACCAGATGGCAATTATATGTTTTCCTCACCATCTTGTGGATCATGTGGGCCACTTGTAAATTATATATTATTTATATGCTGGAGGTTTAAATCTTTGTAAGAGCAAGATTCTTTTATATAGTTGTACATTGACATAATTAAAGAACTCCAGTATAAAACTATGTTATCTTGCTTTGTTAGCTAAGAAAGTGAGAATATTGAAACAATTACTTGTTGTCATTTGCATAAATTTTCCCAATTATGCAGGTATACTTGATACCAGATGATATACTCATTTAAGAAATAACTGTATGTGCCCCTATATGGAAGCTTGCCAAAATATTGACATCCTGTCACTATGTATGCAACATGTTATTCTACCAAGGTACAACAGTCAGGTATTGTTTTCATCCTACCTAATTAAAATTTAGTTTTGTAGTAAAAAGCAAATAATTTTGTGTGATTATGAAAGTGCTGTTAAAATAGGTTGTGGTTAGAAATATAACTCCCTTGCTTTGTTAGCTAAGAAAGCAAACAAGTAACATTTTTTAAAGGAATACATTTTGATGGTGTGTAGAGGTGTAACTGGTGTAAGATGATATGTCTAGTGGACTTAACTATCTGTACAAGTAATTTGAATATTTTTTTTTCTGTCGCTCTCACTCTCTAATTTGACATTCCTCCTATGGAAGCATTTTCTTAGATCATTCCACATAATTATAGCAGTCACATATTGTTCACTTACGGATCAATGAAAATTATTATATAGTAAGCATTTAATTTTGAGACTATTGTAATCAAGTAAAAATTGAATACTCTTGCTTTTTCAGCTAAGAAAGCAAGTTTAATGTTCTTGGAAGGAATGTTAATTTTGTCAATGTTGTAAAGTGGTACAAAGATTTTGTTGGTGCCAATTGTGGGATTTACTGTTCCCAGAAAAGGAACAAAAAATTTTGGGCCTTAAATGTGATATTCCAGACTACAATAAAGAGGTGTTGTCAATGCCAGGTGATCCTCTAGTCAAGTATACCATCAGTTTAAGGAACTGGAAACTGTTTCTAATTTGACATTTTCCCTGGAAGCACTTCCTATAATTATTGAAGTTATTTAAGTGAAATGTGTTCTCCCAATTATGGATCATTTTTTTTAATTAAGTACATTACAAAAATTGTTATATTCTTCAGCTAGAAGTGAATTTGACTACAAAACTATTGTTGTTATTTCTGTCAGTGTTGTTAGGTGGTATAGAGGTTTAGTTGATGCCAGATGAAAGATTGTTGAATTTTGTCTCTGCACAAGGAATTTAAAAACTTTAGCCATTAATTTAACATTCCAGACTACTGTGTATATTTGTGATGTATATTGTGAATAAATGGATGGGAACTAAATACTAGTTTTATTTGAAACATTCCATAATAGCAGAACACAGTAACCAATGTATGTATCCAATAGGATCTAAAAAGCAAAGCAGTTATATTAGAAAGTCCTATAAACTAGACTAAATTACATCACATTCCTCAGTAGATGTTCTCCTAATAAATGCAATACTTGATTTTTTTTCATACTTTGTCATTTCCCACATTGGCAAGGTAGCAAAAAGATGAAGAATGGCTTCATTTACTCGCATCCATTCTCTAGCTGTCATCAAAACTATAGACCCCATCTAAAACTATACTCCCACACAACTTTAAATGGTTTCCTACAGCTATTTCATATGCCCTGGCTCAGCCCACTGACAGCGTCACCCCTTGATACAGCGATTATTTCACCCATGAGCTTTTGCATCAGGACCTTGTTCACTGTTCAAATGTATGTCTGTGTTATTCATTCTACTACAGTCTATATATTCTTGATCTTAATTCTACTTTCTCAATCACTTCTTTCATAGCATCTCTATTTTACATCATCCAGAACATGACAGGTACACAATCTGGCAGTAGAGGATGCCACATGCCTGCTCACAGCCATACTCAGCTTAGGTGGTTTGAGAAATACCTTATGAAGTTGGCTCTTGCTCAGCCCATAACCTAATCAAGTAATAGTATAAACCTCTTATTGATAATGCGTAAAGCATCATCAATTAAAGGGTAAGATTTGCATGATGCAAATTGCATTACTGACTAATGTAGGGGTGAGATTAGTACAAGAGTCTGACTCTGCAAAAGGGTTTAATACTGACCACTAACCAAGGTACAACTGATGTGGAGTATCTTTGTATGTTTTCTCTTTTCACCACATGCTATGACATCACCTTCCATTCTCTTTTGTCACTTAGAAAAAAAGGGGGGTACTACACCACAGAAGTTTCATGTGTTTTGCCAAGGATACATAACAATCAAAGGAGTTAGTTCTTCAAACCTATATTTCGCCTAGGATACAAAATGGAAAATTTGCCAAGTATACAAGTATTCCAAACAGATAGTACAGATGACAACAGCTGTAAGATTTTTAGATAGTCAAGCATGTACACCAAAAAGGATCTTTCAAAAACAGAGGAAAGCTATATACAACTTATACAGAAAGATAAGAAATGTTTAGCACACACACGTGCTTTTACTGTAAAAAGTGGTGGAGAATACTATAATACACAGCCTACAGTTAAATATAATGAACATAGAATGGGAATGCATGACTGTTTAAGAGTGGACAAATATAACACTAAATCAGGGATAGCATATTATTCATCAATGAGATATATGAATATAACATAGTCACAGATGAACCAAGAAAACACCAGAAAGAGACACAAAGTGAAAATGAAGAATAAAGTGATAAAAATGACAGTGAAGAACTGCTGCATTATCAATTCCAGTGCCACAAAAGGAAATGGGGAATTTCGTAGTATGACAGTGACACTAGAGGACAATATATTTAACTGGAGAAGGAAGATGACTGAATAGGAAATCCAGTATGGAAGAAATACATGACGTGTTTGCAAAGACGGTATACAGGGAACAACATGCTGTCAATGAGGTGAAACAAGACATCTGAAGTAGGTGGGGGAAACTACAGAAAGGTCTATGAGGCCTGGTTGTGGAGAGAGAGCTCTGGTTTTAATGTGAGTGAATAAGATCATTTCTTCTTCAGTTCCTGGCACTACCTCACTGCTGCACGAGATAGTGAACATATATTAAAAAAGTCACATGAACACTCTCTGGAGGAAAATGTAGAATTGGTAGAAAATGTAGAAATAACTGTTTCTAAATAGGAATCAAGATCTTAATAAAATACTAGGCATCAAGATGTAATATGTTCTATTTTACTTGGAATCAGGATGATAATATTCTAGGCATAAAGATGTTAATATAACCAGGCATCAAGATGCAATAAGTTAATCTAACTAGCCATCAAGATACAATATGTTATTATAACTAGGAATCAAGATGTAATATTACTAATCATCATGAGGTTAATATTATTAGGCATCACGAGGTAAATATTCACTAGGCATCAAGAGGTAAATATTTACTAGGCATCAAGAGGTAAATATTCACTAAGCACCAAGAGGTAAGTATTCACTAGTCATCAAGAGGTAAGTCTTTACTAGGCATTAAGAGGTAAGTCTTTACTAGGCATTAAGAGGTAAGTCTTTACTAGGCATTAAGAGGTAAGTCTTCACTAGGCATTAAGAGGTAAGAATTTACTAGGCATCAAGAGGTAAGAATTTACTAGGCATCAAGAGGTAAGTATTTACTAGGCATCAAGAGATAAGTATTCACTAGGCATCAAGAGGTAGGCATCAAGAGATAAGTATTCACTAGGCATCAAGAGGTAAGTATTAACTAGGCATCAAGAGGTAAGTATTCACTAGGCATCAAGAGGTAAGTATTTACTAGGCATCAAGAGGTAAGTATTTACTAGGCATCAACAAGTGGTAAGTATTCACTAGGCATCAACAAGAGGTAAGTATTCACTAGGCATCAGCATCAAGATATAAGTATTCACTAGGCATAAAGAGGTAAGTATTTACTAGGCATAAAGAGGTAAGTATTTACTAGGCATCAAGAAGTAAATATTCACTCAGCATCGAGGTAAATGTTCGCTAGGCATCAAGAAGTAAATTTTCTAGGTATCAACAGGTAAATATTGACTAGGCATCAACATGTAATATTTTTGTAATTTACTAGGTATCATAAGGATCTACTAGGCATCAACAGGTAATATTTTTGTAATTTACTAAGTATCATAAGGTTAATATAACTAGGCATCAAGAGGTTATTATAATGAGGCATAAGAGGTTAATATAACTAGGCATAACCAAGCAGCAAGATGTAACATTTCCTAAGCATCTAACTAGGCTCAAGACATATTTAATAGGCATCATGCCTAAATAGGCTCAACATATTTACCAGTCTTCATGCCTAAATAGGCTCAAGACATAATATCAACCAAGCTCAAGTCATAATATCACTAGGCATCAAGATGTAATGTCACTAGGCATCAAGATGTAATGCTACTAGGCATCAAATTAGGCATCAAGATACAATACTGACTTGGCATCAAGATGTGATATAAACTAGCCATCATACTATAGATGTAATATAGACTAGGCATCATATTGGGCATCAAGATGTACTATTTACTAAGCATCAAGATGTAATATTATCACATTTACAATAGAAAAGGCTGTAAGAGATAACTATGTTCACACATCCAAGTGTTTGTAGATAATCTGAAAGATAAGAGAATGCAAATGGGGTATTAAAAACTTTGGTTTTTGCTCCCAAAAGCTGGCTGCTTGTGTACCCCCACCATTAGACAGACCATGCAATATTTGGCAAGCTGCTGCATCGCATGATTATTATGTGGCCAGGGGTAACACAAGGATGGACCATTTAAATACCTGTTTCTTTCCCTACACGTCGAAGCTTTCGAACTCTCTACCTTCTCATGTCTTTCCCAATACCTATGACATAGCACATTTCAAAAGACAGGTCTTTCATGTCCTTAAAATTTGTAAATACTTTCCTTTGTCTTTTCATTTTCCTCTTCACAATTCTCTCTTTATTTCAATTAAGGCCTGGCCTTGATGTAGATTTTTGTCCGTGACTGGAACCTTTGACACAAAAAAAATTTGTCAAGAATAGTAAGCTAAGTACGGATCCCACGCATAAGAGCCTACAGTCAATGGGAAATACCAGTATCAAAGAGTTAAGAAAGGAAAAATGTGAGGGGACGTCAGATAAAGCCAACACAAATGGGGAAAGGGACAGATGCAAAAAGAGCATAATAAAGAAGAATATGGACGAAAATGAGGAAGGAAAATTAATAGTATGTTTTATAATTAGAGAAAATAAATAAACAACAGAAATAATATGAAAAAAGAACAAACCAGTTGAATGATTGGGTCAAGAGTAGATGGAAAGCAGATATATAAAGATAACACAAACCATTTTTCTGAAGCACTAATGAAACTGGCAAGAAACCTACTACAACCAAAAACATATAAAAGTATAGCTAAGAAAGAAGAATAAATGATGATCAGAAAGGCACAAACACAAGAATGACAAAACCATGGCAACATTTTATTTGAATAGTCTAGTAACAAGGAATTCTGTTACTAAAATTACATCTCAATAAATTTTCAAAAGATATGAAATGTTCTTATCGACCTGACAGAAACATGGATGAATGAGGGGAACTACCTCAATGAAGCAGACTTAGGAGGCTGTGAGATTTTCAGAGCTGATAGAGAGAAAACACAACACAGTTATGAAGCAATATATGTGCACAGCAAGTTTCAGGGTTATTAGTTAATGAAATTAAGCAAGATAGATTAAGCCACAAGAACTTATGCAAATCAATAGCAGTAAAAATGCCGCCTCCAAGCAGAGGGAGAGCCAAAAGTCACTGTGCACCTATAGTATAGAATGAGTATATGTACAGAGTCTGTAAATTAATACAAATACATTTCCCATATTGAAATTATAAATGTTGGAAATGGCACCCACATGCCTATAAACAAGCATCTACATGTCTTTCCTTGTTTTCAAAGACATGCAACAAATCCATTGGAGAGATGTTCCTGATGAAATTAACACAGTGACACAATCCAGGACAACATGATGAACTTAATGAAGTTAAGAAAAAAAAAATGGAGGTTGTTGAGTAATTTAAAAAAAAGCCTGAACCAGCAAAAATCTGGTCTGATGACTTAAATTCAAATTTTGAGGAATAAGAAAAGGTAGGAACAGATTACCAATGTGAATCTAATTACAGATCAGCAAAACAATGCACTGGCAAACAAAACAGAATAGTTAAGAAAGTTAATGCACATATGTGAGACAATTATTACAGGTCATACACAAATCAACAAGAAACACTAACAAATAACTTGGCTTAAATCACCTCCTCTGAGGTTAAAAAAGACTAGCACAACCGACTCTGAGGTTAGCAAAGCTAGCATATCAGATCACAATATTAACGGATAGCTATTAATCATGGGGCAGAAACTGCAGAGGGCAGAGGGAATGTTGTATGGCAGGGCTCAGCAACCTTTGGCATGCGTGCCAGACTTGGCACGCAGAGTGCTTGCCTATGGCACACCACATGATTCGAAGGAGCAAAGAAAAAAAAGTTAAACAAAATAATGACAGACAGACAAACATACAGAGGTTTCAATATTTAAAGGCTATACAGAGCTGAAAAAAATAACACCTGGCACGGAAGATAGTAAAAAAATGACATTAATTATAAACTGGCACACTATGTTCAAAAGGTTGCCGACCTCTGCTGTAGGGGAAGAAGTAAACAATCTAAACTTAAATTTCTAATCTATCAGAATAAATTGGAGTGAGGCCAATAATACAGCAAATGCACTAATGTAGTACAATTTCCAATAACTACTACAAAAGACATTCAACATTTTAAGTATGAAACAAATAATCATAAGATTAATACCACATAAATGGAAAAAGAAATCCATTAAGGGAAAGACAGATAAAGAGAACAGAGGAAAGGGCTGAGTTATGCAATATGCAGGAATACAACAGATGATCAAATAAAATACATTCTGTTTGCAAACATGTACACCATTTATCAACCAGCCTTGGAGGGGAAGATGAACAGCTGGCTTGGCTGTGGACAGACTGTTGCATTGTGTAACTGCCTTTTTTAAATTACTTATCTGCACTGTACCAAATTATAGTTTTACACTAGTGGGGCCCCATCTCTTGAAGACTCTGTTCCATCATTTTTTGGAAATTCTTGTAAGCAGTCTGCATTGACCACGTCTGTCATTCTACTTCATTCACCATCCACTCTTACACTATAACAATACTTCACCACATCTTTCTAAAGAAATTTCATGTTGTGTCCTCTGTTGCCCTATCTCTACATCTCTCAAAGAACTGTTCACTATGTCATCATTCTCATAAAATCTGAAGGATGTCATCAGATCACCTCTCATTTCGTTCCCCTTCCTTCTTTATCTGGTGTATGACCTTTCAAATCACATGTTAACTGATTTACGCCAAACACAAAACATGATTACAGTAATCATAGATTGGACCCCTTCCAAACGTACCTTAAGGCTTGGGAACGTAAATTAGACGGCCAACCACTAAAAACTTCCTCTAACGATGTCCAAGCACGTGAACATGCACTACATTACGAGGATTGATCCCGGTGCCTGAACAGTAAACACCCTCTAGAAATCTTAAACCCATGTAGTCTATAAAAAACGTTAGAATGGGACCAAAATTCGCTAAATTTTCATTTGGTCGATTATGTTTATAAGTTACTAAATATACAGAAGGTAAATATGAATGAATACATATTACCACAACAAATTTCTTACTACAACAACGGAAGATATCGGGGAATGGTACGTGGCTGTCAGTAGTATTTGTAATACATAAGCCTCACAAGGACAAGGAAATATGTAACTCATCATTTATATCTTTTGTAGTTAAATACAAAATCCGCCGTTGAAATATTGATGATATTCATAATTACTTGTGCAAGAGTTAGTGTAATGTATTTTTTTTTGTTTGTTTCCTTCTCTCACCATACAATTACTTATATAAATGAATGGAGGGAGAATGATTGACGATTTTTTCTAGAAATAATCCAGCTCCATACTATCATCTGTTATCAATGTCCTCCATCACACCAACAGTACATAATGAGAGAATTGGGTACTAAGCCTCACATAATTTCTCATTTTGCAGTTGATTAGACTACTGTAGCCTAACGGTTAACGTTTTCAAACCATGACATTCATGTGTCGAATCCCGGTTAAAGCAGTCGGTACACAGGTAACCCAGCTGTTCATCCTTCCTTATGGGTTGGTCGATAATATGGGTAACTGGCTCAGGCTTATATATATATATATATATATATATATATATATATATATATATATATATATATATATCTATATATATATT
>JAYMFT010125536.1:0-13151 GCA_038088735.1 Panulirus argus | reverse complement strand
GAGAGAGAGAGAGAGAGAGAGAGAGAGAGAGAGAGAGAAGGGGGGGGGGGAGAGAGAGAGAGAGAGACCGTCTGTGCCATCCACCCAGCAGACGCCGGTGATCGGGTGTCTCATCAGCTGAGACTTGGATAATCAGTCAAGAGATCCAATCACAAGGGCTTGGGTAAGCACAGACGTCCTCCCCTTCCTTCTCCCCCCTCCCTCCCTCCTCTTTCCCCCCCTCCGCGCCTCCCCATTCCTTCCCCCCCTCCCCCTCCCTCCCTCCCACCTCCCTCCAAGTAAATCCCAGGGGAAAAAGGGAAGGTTTTCATCGAGCATTTCCGCATCCAGTAAATCCCGATTAATCTAAGTGATCCCGGCACTAAACGAGAACGTGATTAATCAGTTCCCTGCATTTAAGGAATGAAAAAAAAAAAAAAAGGTACTCGTCTAACGTGTTAATCCGAGTGATCGGGTGAGCTATCAAAGGCAGAACTGACATTAATCAGGTCTTTGCCGATGATTAGGATATTAGACTAGAGCTACTCCTGAGTAAACAAAAGCCTCAAGTGACGGAAGTGAGGAGAAACAAAAGTCACAGAAATGTTTAAAGGAAAAAAAATCCGTTTTCTTTAAATAATGTAATTGAGATCATGATCATGAACAATAGTATGATTAATGAACCCATAGGTAAACAATATGATTAATGAAGCCGTAGGTAAATATTGACATGATTAATGTGTCCATAGGCAAACAATGATATAATTAACGGAGCCATAAGTAAACATATGGTACGATTAACGAAGCCGTTCGTAAACAATTATATGAGTAATAGAACCAAAGGTAAACAATGGTATAATTAACGGAGCCGTAAGTAAATAGTATGATTAACGATGCCATAAGTAAAGTGATGTAATAAACGAAGTCATACGTAAACAATGATGTGGTTGACAGAGCCATAAGTAAACATTGAAATGATTAAGGAAGCTATAGGTAAACAATATGTTCGATACAGCCATAGGTAAACAATAATGTGATGACAGGAAACGCAGAGGAAAATGATATGATTACCAGAAACAAATGTAAACAATTGTACGATTTGAGGAAGTTATAGGTAAACAAAGTTATGATCAATGCAGTAATAGGTAAACAATGTCATGATTAACGAAGCTATAGGTAAACAATATTATGGCTAACGGAGCGGCAGGTAAACAATGATATAAATAACGGAGCAACAGGTAAACAATGGTATGATTAACAGACCTATAGTAAATAAATGTCATGATTAACGGAGGCATTGGCAAACAATGGCACGATCAACAAAATGCTATCAGTAAACAATTGCATGATCAACGTTATAAGTAAACAATAGCATGATTAACGATGTTATAAGTAAACAAATGCATGATTAACGATGTTATAAGTAAACAAATGCATGATTAACGACGTTATAAGTAAACAATTAGACGATTAACGATGCTCTGAAGTAAACGGTGATACTTATGATTAACGGACCCATAGGGCAGATAATGCATGACGGACGGAAGGGGTCGTAGGACAACGATCACTCTAACGATGGGCAAAAGGAATTGCGATCGAGTGGACTGGACACGGGAGAGAGAGAGAGAGCGCCAGGCGCTACCAATGGCGAGGGGAAACGACGTCCCACAGACAGACATGTGAATACACAATATTTCTCTTCATCTCTCTCTCTCTCTCTCTTGAGAATGAATTATTGAATTCTGCGGTGGACCTCCGACAATTTTCAAGAAGAAGAAAAAGGAAGAGAGAAAATAAACCACGTTTGATTTGGTCGAATTTGTTGCTGATTATGATGTATTGGGGAGGGGGAAGGGGGGATGGGGGTAGGGGGAGGGGTGGGGGATTGGTGGGTGAGGGGCAGGTGAGTCCTGCCTCTTTCACGCGTAGAAGACCACCTCTTCTCCCCTCTCCCACTTCCCCCCCTCTCAAATCCTGCCTCCTCCTCCTCCTCCTCTTCCTCCTCCTCCCTACACCCCCTCTTTCCTCCCCTTCCCCCGCCCCCTCCCACCACCACCTCATCAGCTGACTGTCCATAATGGACTAAGCACTCATATTCTGTCTTTCTCTCTCTTTCTCTCTCTCTCTCTCTCTCTCTCTCTCTCTCTCTCTCTCTATTTTTTTTTAAGTCGGTGACCTTGTCTGACAGCTGATGACCTGAGAGTTGCGAGAGTGGGGTCAGGAGGGGAGGGGGGGGAGAGGGTGGAAGAGTTAAAATGCCTGGCACTGGGGGAGGGGGAGTGGGGGAAGGAGGGGGTGTGAGGGGGTAGTGGTGGGGTCCGTTGCTGGCGGGCCTCCCTCCGTATGTTATCGGATGGTCCGTTTCTATTAATTGGTATGGGGGAGGGGAGAGAGAGGGTCAGGGTCTCTTCCCAGGAAAAGAGGAGGGGAGGGGGAGCGGATCTGGGGGGGGGCAGTCGTCGGGTCCAGTGAGGGGGGAGGAAGAGGGGGGGCAGGCAGGCGGCCCCTCTACTCCCTCTCTCTCTCTCTCTTTTGCTGTCTCTTCTCTCTTTCTCTCTCTCTAGCTCTCATGTCTGTCAGATGTGTTCGTGTGACGAAAAATAGACCTGCATGAGATTCACCTGTAGACCCGGGTCCACCTGACGGAGTGTCATGCCCATTAATCAATGACAACCGTATACCCTCTTCCTGTGTGCAGTCCGCCCAGAGGATGGGGGGGGGGGGTGGAGGTCGTCGTCGTCATGATCATGACGATGACTACTTCTGCCGCCCCCCCCCCCTCGGAAGCGTATGATTTGCATACGGTGACTCCTCAAGTAAATCATCTGAGTTTCGTCTCTTGCTTCTCTTTGACACTCCACACAGGATGTGGGATGGTTAGGACGGCTTTATGAGGTCCTCTCTCTCTATTCTCTCTCTCTCTCTCTCTCTCTCTCTCACTCTCTCTCTATTCTCTCTCTCTCTTTTTCTCTCTCTCTCCCTCCGTGACTCACTGATCAATCTGTCACTATATCATCTTGAATATTCTCTTCTCCCACCTTCCCTCCCTCTCCCTCTCTCTCTCTCTCTCTTCGTTGAACGAACGACACTTCTCTATATATATATTTTTTTTCTCACGAATTGTATAACTACCACCGTGTTTCTCGGGCATCCAAGCCAGCCAGGCGCAGCGAGGTGAGAGAGAGAGAGAAGAAAAGATCATCTCCGGAAAATGCTCCGTCGTCCCAGCGGAAGGAGGTCACAACTTCAAACCATACGGAAACCCTTATCTTAAGGTTCCTTAGAATGAAGAAAAAAGAACTTAAAAACAAGATTCTTAGATCCGCAGACGAACGACAGAAACGCCACACATCCTCAGAAGTGAAGGTGGGGCCCCGATAAACCTATTGTCTCCTGACGACACGGCACTCACACACACACAAGACCAGACGCTGGGTCTTAGGTCCATGGGGGAAACATGTAGTGGGCATGAGGGGTTGGTGGGTTGGTGGGTGGGTGGGCATTACTGGCTGGTGGTCAATCGGCCCACCACCACGTCGTCACTACCCCAACCACACACGGTACTGGTATAAAGAAACAATTTGCTGGCGGTAGAGAGAGAGAGAGAGAGAGAGAGAAAGATTGAGAGCTGTGGTGGCACCACCGCTGCCACTGAGTGTGGTTGGCAGGAGGGAGGGCAGGAGGGCAGGCAAACAGACTCAAACACACACACACACACACCCTCTCAGGAGGGCAGTGTGGCGGTGGTGGTGTTGAGGAGGCGGTAGAAGGGCGCTGCGTGTGTGGCTAAGGCTAAAGGCTAAGGTGGCGTCGAGGAGGAGGAGGAGGAGGAGGAGGAGGTGAGGTGGTCACGTTACCTGTGTGCAGTGTGGCGGTGAGGACGAGGAAGAGGATGACTGGAGACAGCAGAGGAGGCCAGAGCGGGGCCACCGTCGTCGAGCCCCTGGCCGCCATATTGAGGGCCCAGCCTGCGGTCCCTTCACGGCAAAACCTCTCTGGCGTCACTCGAGGAGGGCTACTACTACGCTCTGCGCTACGCCCACATGGGCGGCTCGACACCGGCCTCGCGACACACTTCACACCCACTCCTTAAGCACTACTACGGGGCAGCCAAGCCCCACCCCCGCCATACGCTGGCTGTGTGTGTGTGTGTGTGCTGGGCGACACAGGACATGCACAGCGGCCGAGGGGGGCCTATCCGCGGCAGAGGAGGGGGGTTTCCCGGCACACGCTTCGGGCGGCGGCGGCGGCACACTGAGGACCGCGCAGGCCAGCGCTCCCCACCGCGCGCACCCGCACACACGCACCGTGTATTGATGCCGACACGTCGATACTCAGGCTGGGCACTACCCCCCTCTCGCTCTCGCTCGCTCGCTCTCGCCCTCTCGCTCTCGCTCTCTCGCTCTCTCGCTCGCACGCCCGCGCGCGCCCCACTCACACGCACACAAACACACACACACACACGCCCGCACGCCCGCACGCACGCCCGCCCGCACGCCCACAAAGTCAAGACACACACACGCCCGCACGCCCACACTGTCAACACACGCCCGCACGCCCACACCATCAACAAACACTCGCACGTCCATACCATTAACACGCCCACACAATCACACCGTCAACACACGCCCGCAAGCCCATACGCCCAATAGTTGGCCTGGCTGGTTCAGGCTAACCCATATGGACATCCCAGGCCATGCCAGCCCCTGGGGCATTACCCCGCCGCCCCTAAGGTCGCCCCCGTCCGCCCCTGGGGTCGCCCCCGCCCGCCCCTGTGGCCAGTGTATCGCGAGGCACAGAACCGACAACACTGGATCGGATGGTTCGCCACAACCAGGTTACACGGTGATGTCTTCCGCCGTACTACCAGTACGCGCACCCAGTACACACACCCAGTACACGCACCCAGTACGCACACCCAGTACACGCACCCAGTACACACACCCAGTACACGCACCCAGTACACACACCCAGTACACGCACCCAGTACGCACACCCAGTACACGCACCCTGTACACACCCAGTACACGCACCCAATGCGTACATCCAGTACACGCACCCAGTACACATACCCAGTACACGCACCCAATACAAGCACCCAATGCACACCTAGCACATGCACCCGGTGCACGCATCCAGTACACACACCCAGTACACGTAACCAGTAGACACACTCAGTACATGCACCCAGTACACATCTAGTACACGCATCCAGTACACACACCCAGTACACGCACCCAATACACGCACCCAGTACACACACCCAGTACGCACATCCAGTACACGCACCCAGTACACACCTAGTACACGCACCCAGTACACGCATCCAGTACACGCACACAGTACACACACCCACTACACGCACCCAGTACACACACCCAGTACACGTACCCAGTACACGCACCCAGGACACGCACCCAATACACGCACCCAGTACATGTATCCAGTACACACACCCAGTACACGCACCCAGTACACACCCAGTACACGTACCCAGTAGACACACCCAGTACACATCTAGTACACGCACCCAGTACACGCACCCAGTACACACATCCAGTACACGCACCCAGTACAAACACCCAGTACACGCACCCAGTACACGCATCCAATACACACCTGGTACACGCACCCAGTAGACACACTCAGTACACGCACCCAGTACACGCATCCAGTACACACACCCAGTACACCCACCCCGTACACGTGCCCAGTACACAAACCCAGTACACGTACCCAGTAGACACACCCAATACACGCACCCAGTACACACACCCAGTACACGCACCCAATACACGCACCCAGTACACAAGTAGTACTCGCACCCAGTACACGTACCCAATACACATCCCAGTACACGCACTCTGTACACACACCCAATACACGCACCAAATGCACACACACTCAGTACATGCACCCAGTACACTCACCCAGTACACACACCCAGTACACGCACCCAGTACACACACCCAGTACACGTACCCAATACACATCTCAGTACAAACACCCAATACACACCCCCAGTACACACACCCAGTACACACACCCAGCACACGCACCTAGTACACACACCCAACACACGCACCCAGTACACACACCCAGTACACGCACCCAGTACACGCACCCAGTACACACAACCAGTACACGCAACCAGTACGCACACTCAGTACACAGATCCAGCAGACTTAACTTGTACCTGCAATTTTTGGTATTTTTCTTGAAAAATAGATTTCCTTGTACGCCTCAGTATATGGACTATTTTACACACTGAATACGAATATGGGGTCGAAATATTGCTTATTATTAATTAAATCTTCTAATCAATTATTAAGGTAAGATTTTTTTAAAGATTTTTTTGATAATTCGCTTCTTATTTGTTGGGTATCTATCGGTAAGGGAAAGGATTTTGAGCCTTTTTTTGTGATTATTTGAAGTATAAAAGTTTCATTGTGGTATACTTCAATTTTCAAACAATTTTTTTTAATGGTAAAAAATACCATGAACTATTACCTGCAAATTTTGGTAATTTTCTCAGGAAAATTGATTTCTTTGTACACCTCAGTATATGGGCTATTTTACACACTGAATGCGAACTTGGAGTTGAAATATTTCTTAAGATTTATTATGGCTTTTGATTATTAGAATAATAAGATTTTTTAAAGAATTTCTGATAATTCGCTTCGTTTATTTTTGGGTATCTATCGGTGAGGGAAAGAATTTTGATAGTTTATATGTAAATATGTTAAGTATAGAAGAGTCTTATGATATTTTATTTCAATTTTGAAAGAAAAAAAAAATTGGGGTAGGAAATACCCTGAACTGTTACTCGCAATTTTTGGTATTTTTTCTCACAAAAATAGATATCCTTGTACACTTTAGTATATGGACTATTTTACACACTGAATAAGAATATGGGGTCTAAATATTATTCAACTTTTATTAAAGCTTCTAAGTAATTATTAAGATAAGATCTTTCAAAGATCTTTTGATAATTCGCCTCGTATTTATTGGGTATCTATCGGTAAGGGAAAGGATTTTGTGCCTTTTTTTGTGATTATTTGAAGTATAGAAGAGTTTTATATTGATATATTTGAAATGCAATTTTTGGTATTTTTCTTAGGAAAATAGATTTCCTTTTAAACCTCAGTATATGGACTATTTTACATAATGAATGCCAACCTGGGGTTAAAATATTGTTAAAGAATTATTATGGCTTGTAATTAAGTATTAGAATAAGTTTTTTGAAGATTTTTTGATAATTCGCTGCATATTTATTGGGTATGTATAGGTATGGGAAAGGATTTTGAGCCTTTTTTGTAATTATTTGAAGTATTAAAGAGTTTCATTGTGGTATATTTGAATTTTCAAACAAACATTTTTTGTGGTAAGAAATACCCTGAACTATTACCTGCAAATGTTGGTATTTTTCTCATGAAAATAGATTTTCTTGTACACCTCAGTATATGGGCTATTTTACACACTGAGTACGAATATGGGGTTGAAGTATTGTTCTTTATTCATTAAACTTTCTAATTGAGTATTATGATTATAAGATCTCTACTTGTACACCTCAGTGTATGGACTATTTTACACACTGAATATCAATATATGGTTGAAATATTGTTTTATGATTATTAAGGCTTCTAATTGATTATTAAGATAATAAGATTTTTAAAGTATTTTTGATAATTCGCCTAGTATTTATTGGGTATCTATCGGAAAGGGGAAGGATTTTGTGCCTTTTGTTGTGATTATTTGAAGTATAGAAGAGTTTCATTGTGGTATATTTCAATTTTCAAAGAAAGAGTTTTTTGTGGTAAAAAGTACCCCGAGCTATTACCTGCAATTTTTGGTATTTTCCTCAGGAAAATAGATTTCCATGTACATCTCAGTGTATGGGCTATTTTACACAGTGAATGCGAATCTGGGGTTGAGATATTGTTCATGATTTATTATGGCTTGTAATAAAGTGTTAGAATACTAGGATTCTTTAAAGTTTTCTGATGATTCGCTTTTTATTTTTTGATTATCTAGCGGTGAGGGAAAGCATTTTGAGAGTTTTTCTGCAAATATTTGAAGTATAGAAGAATCTCATTATATTTCGATATTGAAATAAAAGCTTTGTTTGAGGTAGAAAATACCCTAAACTCTTACCTGTAATTTTTGGTATTTTTCTCACAAAAATAGATTTCCTTATTCACTTCAGTATATGGACTATTTTACACACTGAATACGAATATGAGGTCGAAATATTGTTTATCATTTATTAAAACTTCTAATTGATTATTAAGATAATAAGATTTTTGAAATTTTTTTTTGATAATTCGCTTCGTAGTTATTGGGTATCTATCGGTAAAGTAAATGATTTTGAGCCTTTTTTGTGAATATTTGAAGAATAAAAGAATTTCATTGTGGTATATTTCAATTTTCAATTTTTTTTTTTTTTTTTTTAAATACCCTGAACTATTACCAGCAAATTTTGGTAATTTTCTCAGGAAAAGAGATTTCCTTGTACACCTCAGTATATGGGCTATTTTACACACTGATTGCGAATCTGGGGATGAAATATTGTTTAAGATTTATTATGGCTTGTGGTTAAGTATTAGAATAATAAGATATTTTAAAGATTTTGTGATAATTCGCTTCGTATTCTTTGGGTATCTATCGGCGAGGGAGCGCATTTTGAGAGTCTTTCTGCAAATTTTACAAGTGAAAAAGAGTCTCATTATGTTATATTTTAATTTTGAAACAAAACGTTTTTTACGGTAGCAAATACCCTGAACTATTTCCTGCAGTTTCTCGTAGTCTTCTCACAAAAAATAGATTTCCTTGTACCCTTCAGTATATGGATTATTTTACACAATGAATACGAATATGGGGTCGAAAAATTGTTTAATGATTATTAAAGCTTCTATTTAATTATTAAGATAAGAATTTTCAAAGATTTTTTGAGAATTCGCATCGTATTTACTGGGTACCTATCGGTAAGAGAAACGATTTTGTGCCTTTTTTTTTGTGAATATTTGAAGTATAAAATAGTTTCATTGTGGTATATTTCAATTTTGAAACAAAAAGTTTTTCGTGATAAAAATCCCCTGAACTATTACTTGCAAATACTATTTTACACACTGAATGCGAATTTGGGGTTGAGATATTTGATATTTATTATGGCTTGTAATTAAGTATAAGAATAATAAGATTTCTTTAAAGATTTTCTGATGATTCGCTTCTTTTTTTTTTTGGGGGGGGGAGGGGGGAATCTATCGGTGAGGGAAAGCATTTTGATAGTTTATCTGTAAATATGTTAAGTATAGAAAAGTCTTATGATATTTTATTTCAATTTTGAAAGAAAAAAAATAATTGGGGTAGAAAATACCCTGAACTATTAATTGCAATTTTTGGTATTTTTTCTCACAAAAATAGAGTTCCTTGTACACTTTAGTATATGGACTATTTTACACACTGAATAAGAATATGGGGTCTAAATATTGTTTGACTTTTATTAAAGCTTCTAATTAATTATTAAGTTAAGATCTTTCAAAGATCTTTTGATAATTCGCTTCGTATTTATTGGGTATATATCGGCAAGGAAAAGGATTTTGTGCCTTTTTTGTGATTATTTGAAGTATAGAAGAGTTCTATTGTGGTATATTTCAATTTTGAAAAAAAAAGTTTTCTTGGTAAAAAAAATACCCTGAACTATTATCTGCAATTTTTGGTATTTTTCTTAGGAAAATAAATTTCCTTGTACACCTCAGTATATGGACTATTTTACATAATGAATGCGAATCTGGGGTTGAAATATTGTTAAAGAATTATTATGGCTTGTAGTTAAGTATTAGAATAATAAGAGTTTTTGAAGATTTTTTGATAATTCGCTTCATATTTATTGGGTATGTATCAGTATAGGAAAGGATTTTGAGGCTTATTTTGTAATTATTTGAAGTATAAAAGAGTTTCATTGCGGTATATTTCAATTTTCAAACAAAAACTTTTTCGTGTTAAAAAATCCCCTGAACTATAACCTGCAAATATTGGTATTTTTCTAACAAAAATCGATTTCCTTGTACCCCTCAGTATATGGACTATTTTACACACTGTATACGAATATGGGGTCGAAATATTGTTTATTATTAATTAAAGCTTCTAATTAATTATTAAGATAATAAGATTTTTTTAAAGATTTTTTTGATAATTCGTTTCGTATTTATTGGGTATCAATCGATAAGGGAAAGGATTTTGAGCCTTTTTTGTGATTATTTGAAGTAAAGTAATTTGAGCCTTTTTTGTGATTATTTGAAGTAAAGTATTTTGAGCCTTTTTGTGATTATTTGAAGTATAAAAGAGTTTCGTTGTGGTATATTTCAATTTTCAAACAAAAAATTTTTTTATGGTAAAAAATACCTGCAAATTTTGATATTTTTCTCAGGAAAATAGATTTCCTAGTACACTTCAGGATATGGGTTATTTTAGACACTGAATGAGAATCTGGGGATGATATATTGTTTAAGATTTATTATGGCTTGTAATGAAGTATTAGAATAATAAGATTTTTTAAGCATTTTCTGATAATTCGCTTTGTATTTTTTGGGTATCTATCGGTGAGCGAAAGAAGTTTGAGGGTTTTTCTGTAAATATTACAAGTATAGAAGAGTTTCATTATGTTATAATTAAATTTTGAAACAAAAAGTTTTTTTTGGGTAGAAAATACCCTGAACTATTCCCTGCATTTTTTGGAAGTTTTCTCACAAAAATAGATTTCCTTGTACCCTTCAGTATATGGACTATTTTACACAATGAATACGAATATAGGGTTGAAATATTGCTTAATGATTATTAAATATTGTATTTAATTATCAAGATATTAAGATTTTTCAAAGATTTTTTGATAATTCTCATCGTATTTATGGGGTATCTATCGGTAAGAGAAGGGATTTTGTGCCGTTTTTTGTGATTATTTTAAGTATAGAAGAGTTTCATTGTGGTATATTTCGGTTTTGAAAGAATTTTTTTTTTTGTGTTAAAAAATACCGTGAACTATTCCCTGCAAATCTTGGTAGTTTTCTTATGAAAATAGAGTTCCTTGTACACTTCAGTATATGGGCTATTTTACACACTGAATACGAATATGGGGTCGAAATATTGTTTTACACTTATTAAAGCTTCTAAATAAGTCGTCAGATTGTGATATTTTTCAAAGATTTTTTGATAATTCGTTTTGTATTTATTGGGTATCAGTTGGTAAGGGAAAGGACTTTGTGCCTTTTGTTGTGATTATTTGAAGTATAGAAGAGTTTTATTGTGGTATATTTCAATATTCAAAAAAGGTTTTTGAGGTAAAAAATACCGAGCTATTACCTGCAATTTTTGTTATTTTTCTCAGGAAAACAGATTTTCTTGTACGCCTCAGAATGTGGGCTATTTTACACACTGAATGCGAATCTAGGGTTGAAATATTGTTTAAGTTTTATTATGGCTTGTAATAAAGTATTAGAATGATAGATTTTTTAAAGATTCTGTGATAATTCGCTTCGTATTTTTTGGGATCTATCGGTTAGGGAAAGCATTTTGAGAGCTTTTCTGTAAATATTTCAAGTATAGAAAATCTCATAATGTTATATTTTAATTTTGAAACAAAAAGTTTTTTTTCTTGTTGGGGAGGGGGGGGGGGTATAAAATACCCTAAACTATTACCTGCAAATTTTGATATTTTTTCAGAAAAATAAATTTCCTTGTACACTTCAGTATATGGACTATTTTACAGACTGAATACGAATATGGGGTCGAAATATTGTTTCATATTTATTAAAGCTTCTTTTAAGTATTAAGTTTATAGGATTTTTCAAAGATTTTTGATAATTTACTATGTAGTTATTGGGTATCTATCGGTATGGGAAAAGATTTTGTGCCTTTTTTTGTGATTATTTGAAGTATAGAAGAGTTTCTTTATAGTATATTTCAATATCAAAGAAAAAAGTTTTTTGTGTTAAAAAATACCTGCAAATTTTGGTATTTTTCTCAGAAAATAGATTTCCTTGTACACCTCAGTATGTGGACTATTTTACACACTGAATACGAATATGGGGTCGAAATATTTTTTGATATTCATTAAAGTTTCTGATGGACTATTAAGATTATAAGATTTTTAATTTTTTTTTTTTGATAATTCACTATGTATTTATTGGGTATCTATCGGTAAGGGAAAGGATTTTGTACCTTTTCTTGTGATTATTTGAAGTATAGAAGAGTTTCATTGTGGTATATTTCAATTTCTAAACAAATATATTTTGTGGTAAAAAATACCTTTGGACTTTAACCCGCAATTTTTGGAATTTTTCTCAGGAAAATAGATTTCCTTGTACACCTCAGTATACGGACTCTTTTACACTCTGAAGGCGAATCTGGGGTTGAGATATTGTTTAAGATTTATTATGGCCTGTAATTAAGTTTTAGAATAATAAGAAATTTAAAGATTTTTTAATAATTCGCTTCGTATTTATTGGCTATGTATCGGTAAGGCAAAGGATTTTGAGCCTTTTTGTAATTATTTGAAATATATAAGAGTTTCATTTTGGATTATTTGAATTTTCAAAGAAAATTATTTTGTGGTAGACAATACCCTGAACTATTATCTGCAAATTTTGGTATCTTTCTCAGTAAAATAGAGTTCCTTGTACACCTCAGTATATGGGCTATTTTACACACAGAATACGAATATGTGGTCGAAATATTGTTTTATATTCATTAAGGCTTCTAATCAAATATTAATATTATAAGATTTTTCAAAGATTTTTCGACGATTCGCTTCTTAGTTATTGGGTATCTATCGGTAAGTGAAATGATCTAATGCCGTTTTTGTGATTATTTGAAGTATAGAAGAGTTTCATTCCGGTATATTTCAATATTCAAACAAAGAGTTTTTTGTGGTAATAAATACTCTGAACTATAACCTGTAATTTTTGGTATTTTTCTCAGAAAATAGATTTCCTTGTACACCTCAGAATATAGACTATTTTACACACTGAATACGAATATGGGGTCGAAATATTTTTTGATATTCATTAAAGTTTCTGATGGACTATTAAGATTATAAGATTTTTAATTTTTTTTTTTTGATAATTCACTATGTATTTATTGGGTATCTATCGGTAAGGGAAAGGATTTTGTACCTT
>JAYMFT010125514.1:0-13151 GCA_038088735.1 Panulirus argus | reverse complement strand
TATATATATATATATATATTTACATATATATACATATAAATGCATATGTTCGAATTCATACTTGCTAACCTTCATCCATTCCTGACGCCAACCCGCCCCACAAAAAAACAACAAAAAAGTATAAAAGATAAGAAAGAAGACAACATATATATTCTCTTCTCTTCTCACACACTTAATTCCCGCCGCTCACGTCAGCGAAGTAGCGCCAGGAAACAGAAGAAACAAGGCCATATCCGCTTACCCTCATTCTCTAGCTGTCTTATGTAATGCACCGAGAACCACTGCTCCCTATCCACATCCAGGCCCCACATACCTTTCCATGGTTCACTCCGGGCGTTTCACATACTCTGATTGAGTGCACTGATGGCACGACGACCTTAGAATACCTTATCGTTCCAAATCACTCTATTCCGTACACGTTTTAACCCTCCTGCATGTTCAAGCCCCGATCGCCCAAAATCTTTTTCACTCCAACCTTCCATCTCCGATTTGGTCTACGGATTCACCTTGACACCTCCACTGCTGACACATATTCTTTTTGTCAAACTTTTCTCGCTCATTCTGTCCATATGTCCAAACCATATCAACATTCTCTTCTGTCTCTGAACCGCACTCTTTATTTATATTTCCACATATCTCCCTTACCGCCTCAGTCTACATATTGTCCACAAAGGTTTCATTTTCATACATCCACATCCCTCCGCTAAACTATCTATAGCCCATGACTCGTAACCATATAATATTGTTGGAACTACTATTCCTTCATACACCGAATTTATGCTCCCTGTGATAATGTTCTTTCTTTCCACACGTTCTTCATCGTTACCAGAACTTTCGCCCCCTCCCCCACTCTATGACTCACTTCCTCTTCCATGGTTCCATTCGCTGCCAAGTCCACTCCCAGACATCTGAAGCCTTCACTTCCTCCAATTTTTCTCCATTGAAACTTACATTCCACCGAATTTGTCCCTCAACCTTGCTGAGCCAAATAACCTCACTTCTGCAGCTTCTCACACGAATCAGCCAACATTGCTGTATCATCGGTGAACAACTGACTTAATTCCAAGGTACTCTCATCCCCAAAAGAGTGCATACTCGCCCCTCTTTCCAAGACTTGTATTTACCTCCCTCATCACCCTATCTATAAACAAATTAGATAACCTTGGTGACATCAGACGCCCCTGTCGTAAACAGACCTTGACTGAGAACCATTGATTCTCTTCTCTTCCTACTCGTACACACGCCTTATACCCGTCTTCAACACTTCTCATTGCTTCTTGCAGCTTACCTTTCTCAAAACATCTCCATTATCTCTATCATATACATTCTCCAGATCAATCGATGCTACATACAAATCCATCTATTTTTCTAAGTATTTTTGACACATTCTTCAAAGCAAACACCTGATTCAGTCATCCTCTACCAGTTCTGAAACCACACTGCTCCTTCCCAGTCTGGTGCTTTGTACATACCTTCACCTTCTCAGTCAATACCCTTTCTCACAACTCAGCAGGTATACTCAACAAACCTATACCTCTTTAGTTTGAATACCCACATTTATCCCCTTTGCTTTCCTACAATGGCACTATTAATGCCATCCGCAAATCCTCAGGCACTTCACCATGATCCACACATATATTCAGTATAATTTCCAACCAGTCAATAGCATACTCAGCCCTATTATTAATTAATTAAGATATAATACTATCGACTAGCGCCGCTCTACCGCATTTCAACTTCCGCATAGCTTTCACCACTACGCGTTTCACCAAACCACTCTCCCTGACTTTCTCACTTCGCATACCATCCCATCTAATACACCCTACATCTGCCACTCTATCATCAAACACATTCAACAATCTCTCAAAATACTCATTCCATCTCCTCCTCACTCCATCACTACCTGTTATCACTTCCTCTTTTGCCCCCTTCACCGATATCCCCATTTGTTTTCTTCTCTCACGCATATATGTTACATCCTTATGAAATATCTTTATATTTTCCCTAAAGTTTAATGATACTTTCTCACCCCAACTTTCGCTTGCCCTCTTTTTAAACCCTGCACCTTCCTCTTGATATCCTGCCGCTTACTCTTATACATCTACCAACCATTTGGACTCCTTCCCTGCAAGTACCGCCTAAAAGAACCTCTCTTATATTTCACTGGCATCTTTACTTCTTCGTCCCACCACTCACTACCCTTTCTACTCTGCCCACCTCTCACTTATCGGATGCCATATGTATTTCTTGCAAATGCTATCAGCGCTCCCCTAAATACCTGCCAATTCTCATCCACTTCCATCACTTCATTTACTGTCATCTTCTGCCATGCTACTCTCAATCTCTGCTAGTATTTCTCACACGTAAGTCTCCTTTCCAAGCTAACTTACTTTCACCACTCTCTTCCCCCTGACATTGTTTCTTTTTTTTGTAAATCCCTACAAATCTTCAACCTCGCCTTCACAAGATAGTGATCAGATATCCCACTAGCTGCCTGTCTCACATATTTACATCTAAAAGTCTCTTTTATACGTCTGTTAATTAGTACGTAATCTAATATTGTTCGTTAACCATTTTCCTCTTCACACACGCGTGTATATGTCTCTTTTTAAACCAGGTATTCCCAATCATCAGTCTTTTTTCAGCACTCAATTCCATAAGCTTTCCACCAGTTTCATTCACAACACTGAATACCCCATACGCACCAATTATACTCCCAACTGCCACATTTAGATAATCTATCACTAATACTCGGTCTCGTGTAGCAAAATTGTTGGCAAAATCACACAGCTGCTCCCAGAACATGTGCAGTTCATACATTTTAATTAGATAATTACTTTTTTCATAATCATAACTGTTTTAGCCTTATCTACTTTAGTAATGAGTCTATCATTATCATTTTTCAAATTGTTGATATCTCTTATAAACCTTTTAGGGTAATTAGTATCCGCTGTTTTTCACAAACTGGCATACACTAAATTTTTACAGATGTCAGTTTCATACTATATACTTCACTGTGTTTTTTCTGAATTACAGAACGACTTTGTGATATCAATATAGTTGGCTTCCTTGTTAGAGCACACAAAACTTAATCCGTAGCCTAGTTACACAAAGAATCCTTGTCCAGTTGTTTACTGGACAGGTTTATCACAAAGGAGGGGATTTCTTCTTAGTCCAATCACTGTTTTCGATGAGATGGTCTAACGAATAGCTCAGTTTCCAGTGAAATCTGTTTCGTTCACTTCTTAATCTATTATATCAGTAGTCCAACGTACGGTTTTTCCATTGTGTCGGTATAGCCATTTGAAACGCACGTTTCTTCTCTTTTCAAATACAAATGGGCCTCTTCCATTTCAATCTTCTTTAGTTCAATGTGTTTCTTCAAATGCTGTTTTGAAAATCGTCAAATGGTCGACCAGACAACTGGAACGATCGTTAGAGTAGGATAGATCTTGGTATCACTTGTTCATCAAGGCATCTCTTACGGAATCCAAATCGTAACTTCAGTATATGGATCTTGATTAACGATTTAGAGTAAGCAGCTACGAAGGGGGGATAGTTCAGGATAGCTTGTAGAAAAGTAACAGAAGAGCCGTGTAGTATCCATGTTTAGAAAATATCACAATTGAGGGCGTGATCTAGTAAATTCCTTCTGATCCACGGGGAAACGAAACAGGATAAGCTTCCAAGTGCACTTTCGTGTAATGATCAATTTAGTACCTTCAACTTTACTGTAGAAATTGAAAATAAAGGTATGTTACCATTTTTAGATTTCATGATCCATAAGGGATGGAAACTTGTTTAAATTTAGCATATACAGAAAATCTGCCAATTTATGCTCATACATCCATTACTAATCAGTTCAACATGACAAAGTTAAATTATCATCATTCCAGTCCATGTTCCTTAGTACATTACGTATATGCAGTCCAGAGTTTATTGATGATGGGTTTTAAAATATTCATTCTATTGGATCGAAGTTAAAGTATCCCAGATCTTTCACTGATAAATCCCTTAAGCTGGGAAAGAAATAAATTTATAGACTTAAACCCAAACCTTCCCATAACACCAAAAACCTTTTAGTTCTCCCTTTTAGTAATAATTTTGCATTACTTCCCATGTTGCTTAAATCCTTTAATATTAATGTTGCCTGCAGCAACAACAATACTTTAACGAATATCTTAATCAAGAACTCACCTGTAATTCTTGCAGGCTGTGTTTACGAAGTACAATGTAAAAACTGTGATTTACCATCAACCTAATCTCAATAGACTTTTGATTTTTTTAGCAATCAGTAGTGTTTGTCGCTCCCAGTTTCATTTTGACCTCTGAATTCTCAGTTTTATAAAAAAGTGAGCCACATCTTTTGTGACTGAATAGCAATAAATCATTTGATTTCTTCTAGCTAGCTCATGTTTCCAGTTCCACGACGATTTCTTTGATTCCTAATTTAACTTCCCGTGAACTCCAGACCTTAGCCCTTCGCCTTCTAGAACTCAGGATCTCCCATTCATCTCGTTTGTCCCTTGAGCTATAATTCTCACCAAAGGGGACTTCAGAATTCGCAGTTTTTACCTTTTGCTCCTAACCTTTCTTCATCAGCCGTCACTTCCCTCCTGATTACATATAAACTCTTACCTTCATTTGTGGACTCCAGCCACTCTTTGCAGCAAAGGTTCTTGACCTAGTGATCGCAAGCACGATAATCTTTTTTACAAAGTGTTTTTTAACGTGACCTTGAATTGCCGACCTCGAGACTTTTGCAACGAACACAATCTCCCCTACACTTACAGAGTGTTATGAGCTCCAGTCCTGTAGTAATGAACGTGCATCTTGATCACAAAACTGCAGCCTTACACTCTACTCGGTGAGCTACATGGCAATTTGCGTTGTCAGGTACTGTCGTTCACGGCGGTCCTCGTGTGTTATTACTTTCGTAAAACCAAAGGCATCAAAACTAAAGGCTTTCTTTTCAGTTCTTTAGTTCGTCAGCAAGGAGCTAGCTTGGTATATACTCCGGTTTCCGAGGTTGATCAGAACAGCCTACGTTGGCGGGAGATTTTGTATCAGCTGTACCTTACGGAAAGAAGTCCATTATCAGTTTAATATTAGTCCCACAGAGGGTTCAGTTCTCATAGAGAACGCAGGGGAAATTACGATTCAACCGACATTAGCCTAAAGGGATAATATACAGGGGAAAAGGTAGTCATGGGAAATGCCCTTCCTGCTTGCCAGGATTATATCTTTTTCCCTCACAGTGAGCTGTGACGTGCTATCTGCCCAGTGAAGACATAAATGAAGGGAAAGTGTTTAGGATTTATCTTCGTCGGAGATGACGTGGTAGAACCTTCAGTATTTTCTCTTCCCAGATATTTCCCAAAATTTTACATCAGGATATTACTTTGTCACTTCAGAGAATATACTATCCAGGATGACCACGACATATGTATCAACTGTGCTGAACATAACTGATTTTGCGCCCATTTCCAATACAACTGCGATAAGGAGTCACATTCTCATGATCGGTTGCTGGCATTGGTTCACTGCTGCTTTTGGTCACAACTAGCCGTTTAGAAGGGTTGTACATATTTTTTATCTCTTGATTAATGATGAGCAGTATCTTATCTTTTTTTTTTTGCCAATAAAGCAAGCAATTCTTCCTTGTCAGGGGAGTCATGTAAGAACGTGATAAAATCAGTAGGAAACTTTGGCAGAGGGGAAAGTTTCCCCTTATTCCCTTGGCCTTATACTAGTGAATGGCCTCCTTCAGAATGCCCTTCTCTTATCTGATCCATGCAATATCCATCAAATTGCAGCCCTGAAGTTGGTGATTGGTCTAGTGTATGAAGCTCTCAGCTCTATTGTCACCACGAAATGTTGAAACTTCGCTTTTGGGAAGGGCCTGCACTATCGCTGGGTCATCAGACAATTTAACATCAAACTATGCAGATGATTCTAACTGCATGATGGATTCAGGAGACCCAATAGCTATGATTTACAGCTTGGCAGTCGGTGTTTACCATACTGGCTCAAGGACGGAGTCCAAGAGCGATTCTCACAAACTGACTAGAGATGAACAGCTTGCCAAAGCGACTGTAATCGCTTTTGATGTCTTCCTCTTGCTATCTCGCCTGAGAATGTCTTTACCATGAAATTGCTGAGAAGGAGGAGGTCATGCCTTCTGAATGACTAATAGAGTGACGAGTCGTTTCCACAAGAGCGTTTGTCACATCAGCTGTGTATTGTTCACTTCCTATCGTTCACAGTGTGGGGAGGGTTTCTGTCACATATCTAACGACACAACTGTCGGTGCCTAGGGTCATGTGTTACTGCGGGACTGACCAGTTGGTGGGCCGCTTTACATCATGTCTTCTTTTTCCACAGATGTTGCGGGTCCATACTTGTCCAATGTCTATTTTTGAGATTGAGAATATGACTTTCCTGTTGTTTCTGAAGAAATTAGCTCTGAAGAAATTAGCAGCCATATGAAACTTACGTCTATCATTCTGATAACTGGCAAAGAATGAATCAGTTAAGCAAAACACTCGCCGGACAAATATGTCTGACTGCCAGACATTCCTTCAAAACTTCACATCAACCATATGAGTTGGAATTGAGTTATTCCATATGAACGACTGATATTCAGCACATTTAGTGTTCTTATAACATGTAAACTTTGGATTTCACTTGATCTCGATCTATGCCATCCAGGGTAGAGACTACCCTTTTGAATGCGTCTATGGGATCTTAATGATTTGGGCACAAATTTCTGGTGCTTTAATGCAGCATAGATTTGACCCCTAGCCACAGGGCTATGTTGCATGTTGTTACTAATAACGATTATCCCACACGAAAACCAGCAACGAGATCGTGTCAGCTAACTTGGCCAACTATGTGACGAGCACGGATAGAGTGTGAGAGCCTCAGGCTGCCTTGGTTTCATTACACACAGAAGACAATTTTCAGATGCACACCATCCACTCTTAGATGTTTGCTTGGCTGTGGATCTAATGAGACAAGAAATGCGAGGCCTTAGAGGCTATACATATATCTAAATCATTGCGTCTCTGGGATGACTCTGCGTTCACTGATTTTGATTTAATGAGCTAAACGGTAAACTATGAGGTCAGTACACAATGAAGAACTCAGCATACGATGGTATTGTGAAAACTCTACTCAAAAAGGTGCTCAAAAGCCATATCGTTTGCGGTACGTAACAATGTCCACAATCTCTCAGACAAATATTAAGCTTCTCCCCATGAGGGTCAGGAGGACAAACAGTCATCGATCATTATGACCGGCGTAGCGCCATTCAGAGGCAAAGCCTCTTTTCGTAAAGCTCTAGTATAATGTAGTTTTATTTCCATTCGCCATTATCTATATTTCCAAAGTTTGATGTGTATGGCAGGTATAAAAGTTTATCTTATTCAGAAAGTTGTTAGAGCAGCTCTTCCTTATCTAAGGAGAGATTTGACTTCAGAATAATATGTATTCAATAAATTGTTTGGATTCTTTATATTCTCTCTACTTTTGTCATTTACATATTTCATATATTGGAATTTCATTTAATGCTGCTATTCATATTAGCTATATGTATCATTTTTGGCTCTCTTTACAGTATATGCACGCATTATATATGTCAATTATTATTACTATAATTTCAGTGTAGTGTGTTACACTTTCTCTCAAGTATATTTGAACAATGTACGAGATAATTTTTGAAAGTAACTACAATTTGCTTCTTTTGTAATCTCATATGTGGTACTATTCCACATATCGTCAGGACTTAACATGGCTTGCAGGAGCTTGAGCCAGGTTGTGGCCGAGCAATGTAAGACACACACACGCATGCCATTAAATTTTTCATTAGCTCTTATAAGATACTTATACTTAGTTGAATTACATAGACTGTTCCCACGGGCTTACTGTTCCCATTTGTCCACTGTCCAGACTTCTAATAAGATGTTTGAATACGTAGGCCTGATCTGTTGTTGACTACTTATGCAGCTGACATAGCGTAACCGGCCCGCGCGCTGGTAGGCATCGGTTAACGGGGCAGTCAGCCTGAGCAGGCCATATACACCACGTGTATCTCTGCGTGTGTTCCAGGACCTGAACTCATTGTACCCTAAATGTACATATCTATTTTCTAATAAAACTGTAAAGGCCACCGGACCTTCATTAAGAAACCATGTTAACAACGAAGGTCTGATACTTTACTTACGAGTACCTTACAAATGTGCAATTTCTTAATATTACAACAAAACTTAAAAACTGAAGAAATAAAATATACTTACAGCTTTTCTGCTTTCTCTGTATCTAAATCTTGCTCAATAGGTCCAATTATCTTTTCCTCTGATATTATATTCTCAGTTATAACAACGTCCAGTGTTTCTTCATGCCGTAATTTCTTCTTTATCCTGAAAAACAGAGATCTTTGAAAAATCTTGAGATTATTTTATGGGTCAAAGTAGCATGAAATTAAGATATAGTAAATTAAACTTATATGTATCTATTAAGCATTCTATGTTGTCTTGTGTTCTGATTATCCATCAATCTACCTCATATATATATCTTTTCCTAATCTGAGCTCTAGTGCATACAGAATCTTGCCTAATATTGCTGTTTGAATGCCAAAAACAAATATCATATCACAAAAAATTGCCATTGGCATTTTTCAGGTTAGCTTACATATCATGAAAGTAAACTACTGCTAAAAATAAGAAATAAGTGAAAAGAATGAAGGGCACCTCTGCAAGTATAGGACATACAAGAAGAAAAGTTGAAATGTGGAAGCATGAAAAGACAGACAAAGGCAGAATGGGAAACAATATCAGATGGAGCAACAGACTCTAGAGACTGGATGTGACAGCAAAAGAGGTGAGTTAACAGGTAAAATAGGGACAAAGGTAATGTGAAAGAGAAAGAGGTATATGGGTGAGGAAGAGATTACAAAGAATAGTGTAAGAACAACAATAAAGCGATATGGTGTAAAGTGGAGGCGACACTGATGTGGACTGGAACTGAAAAGCGTGTATAGAATCGTGGAAAAGTTCTGCTGTATTAAAGGACAGGGATTAAAAATGAGCATATTACAGAGATATAGCTGGCAAGGTACATGACATGACAGTGTTGGTAATGAAAGGGAGGGGCATGTGTAGATTAGATTTCTGAATACAAAAATGTAGTAGAGAAAGATTTAGATATAAAAATCTATATGTAGCATTTAAGGATTTAGAAAAGGCACTTTATAAAATGAACAGTTTTGAACCAATATGATGTGCATGAAAAACTTTTGAATGCTGTTATGAGCTTTTACAATGGAAGCAGAGCATGTCTGAGTAGATTGAGACTGTGCATTTTGTATGTTCTGAGCTACTTTAATGTAAATAGCATGAACATGTACAGGTTTTATATTTCTACCAGAGAAAGTATCATTGATCATAATTCTAATGATTGGTGGAATTCAAGAAACACAACTGACAGCATCAATCAACAGAATCTACAGATGTGCTTCAAGACCTGATAATTCATGAGATGAGAAACTGAAGATTACAATACAAAAACCTTGTGTTAAAAGTAAGGAATAGCCATATATCCTGAATCAGTACTATACATTCATGAGAACAGGAAAAAGACAGAGGCATCCCCTGCAAAACACTATAATACAGGAGGAGCTTCATAAAAGGCTATAATGATCCTTTTACAAACTATAAGGTTTTTCATGGGTGTATATATGCCAACATGTGCCAAAACCCTAAAAAATTATTCAATTAATCCTTTACTTTTGTGGGACACACTCTCATATGTCTGTCAAACTGTGTTTTAAGATACAACTGTATCATAATACAATGTATGTCTGCTTAACTGAACTGGGTTTAAAATTATCCATCTATCTATCTTTGTTTTGATAAGTCAGATACAGTGAAAGGGTGTCAAAAAAAAAAAAGAAGGAAATTAGCAAATCACTCGTGGTTCCTGTTCTTTTTATGTCTATTTGCATATTGAGTTTCTGATGCAGGTAAATAATTTACCTACATCTTTAAACTCCCTAATAAGCAATAAAAGTACTGGGGATAGGGAAGAAAGAAAACTTCCCAATATTCCTTACGTGTCATAGAAGGTGACTAAAAGGGGTGGGAGCGTGGGGCTGGAAACGCTCTCCTTCTTCTACTTCAATTTCTAGAAGGGGAAACAGAAGGAGTCAAGCGGGAAATGCTCATCCTCCTCGATGGCTCAGATTGGGATGTCTGAATGTGTGTGGATGTAACCAAAATGAGAAGAAAGGAGAGATAGGTATTATCTTTGAGGAAAGAAACCTGGATGCTCTGGCTCTAGCTTACATGAACCTCATGGGTAAAGGGGAAGAATGGTTTGGAAATGTCATGGGAGTAAAGTCCGGGGTTGGTGAGAGGAAAAGAGCTAAGGAAGGAGTAGCACTACTCTGGAATCAGGATTTGTGGAAGTGTATGACAGAGTGTAAGAAAGTAAATTTTAGATTGATGTGGGCAAAACTGAAAGTGGATGGCGAGAGATGGATGATTATTGGTACTTATACATCTGGTCATGAGAAGAAAGATTTTGAGTGGCAAGTGTTTTATGAGTAGCTGAGTGAGTGTGCCAGCAGTTTTGGTACACAAAACCAGGTATTAGAAATGGGTGATCTAAATGTGAAGGTGTGTAATGTGGCAGTTGAGGGTGTAACTGGCATGCTTTGGGTGTTCTGTGTTGTAAATGGAAATGGTGAAAAGCTCGTGGATTTGTGTGCTGAAAAAAGACTGGTGATTGGGAATACCTAGTTTAAAAGGAGAGATGTACACAAGTATACATACGACAGTAGGAGAGATGGTCAACAGACATTATCAGATTAAGTATCAATTGATAGGTGTGTAAAAGAGAGACTTTTGGATGTAAATGTGCTGAGAGGAGGCAGCTGATAGGATTTCTGATCACTATCTTGTCAAGGCAAAGGTGAAGATTTGTACAGAGTTTCAAAAAGGAAGAGAGAATGTCGGGGAGAAGAGAGTGGTGAGAGTAAATGAGCTTCAAAAGGAGACTTGTGTGAAGAAATAGCAGTGGAGATTGCTTGTAGAATGGCAAAAGGTGAGAGCAAATGAAGTGAGAAG
Organism: Panulirus argus; assembly: GCA_038088735.1. NCBI lineage: Eukaryota > Metazoa > Arthropoda > Malacostraca > Decapoda > Palinuridae > Panulirus > Panulirus argus. The sequence goes on along the minus strand of JAYMFT010125514.1, from coordinate 2,025 downwards.
AGTGGGTGAGGACTGGGACGTATTTAGGAAAGCAGTGATGGCATGTGCAAGAGATTCACGTGGCATGAGAAAGGTGGTAGGTGAGCAGATTAGAAAGGGTAGTGAGTGGTGGGATGAAAAAGTTATGTTGTAAGTGAAAGAGAAAAGAGAGGTGTTTGGATGATACTTACAAGGAGGGAGTGCAAGAGACTGGGAGATGTATAAGAGAAAGCAGCAGGAGATTAAGAGGAGGGTGCAAAGGTTGAAAAAGGGGGCAAATGAGAGTTGGGGGTGAGAGAGTATCATTAAATTTCTGTGAGAATAAAAAGATGTTCTGGAAGGAGGTAAACAACATGCATAAGACGAGAACAAATGGAAACATCGGTGAAGGGGGCAAGGGGGGAAGTAATAACAGGTAGTGATGGAGTGAGGAGGAGATGGAGTGACTATTTTGAAGGACTGTTGAATGTGTTTGATGATAGAGTTGCAGTGAGACAGTCAGGAAGAGTGGTTTGGTGAAAAGAGAAGAGGTGGTGAAAGTCTTGCAGAAGATGAAATCCGTCAAGGCAGTGGGACTGGATTTTATTGCAGTTGAATTCATTAAGAAAGGGGGTGACTGTGTTGTTGATTGAATGGTAAGAATACTCAATGTATGTATGAAGCATGGTGAAGTGCCTGAGGATTGTCAGAATTCATGTATAGTGCCAGTGTACTTAGGAAAAGGGGATAAAGGTGAATGTTCAAATTACAGAGGCATAAGTTTATAAAGTATTCCTGGAAAACTGTAGGGGAGTTTTTTTTTTTAAGGCTCCAGTCATGGACAAAAGTATTAATTGAGAGAGTGAAGGCACACACAGAGCATTAGAATGGGGAGGAGCAATGTGTTTTAAAAGTAGTAAAGGATGTGTAGATCAGGTGTTCACTTTGAAGAATGTACATGAGAAATACTTAGAAAAACATGGATTTATATGTAGCATTCATGGATGTATGATAAGGTTGATAAAGATGCTTTGTGGAAGGTCTTGAAAATATATGGTGTGGGAGGTAAGCTGCTAGAAGCAGTGAAAAGTTTTTATCAAAGGCGTAAGGCAAGTGTACGAGTAGGAAGAGAGAAGATTGATTGGTGCCCAGCGAAGGTCGGTATGTGGCAGGGGTGTGTGATGTCACTATGGTTGGTTAATTAGTTTATGGATGGGGTGGTTAGGGAAGTAAATGAAAGAGTTTTGGAAAGAGGGGCGAGTATGCAGTCTATTGGGGATGAGAGGGCTTGGAAAGTGAGTCAATTGTTGTTTGCCAATGATACACCACTGGTGGCTGATTTGAGGGAAAACTGCAGAATTTGGTAACTAAGTTTGGAAAAGTGTGTAAAAGGAGAGAGTTGAGAGTGAATCTGAATAAGAGCAAGGTTATTAGGTTCAGCAGGGTTGTGAGACAAGTTAAATGGGATGTAAGTTTAAATGGAGAAAAACTGGAGGAAGTGAAGTGTTATAAATACCTGGGAGTGGACTTGGCAGCAAATGGAACCACAGAAGTGGAAGTGAGTCATATGGTGGGGGTAGGGGTGAACATTCTGGGAGCGATAAAGAATGTGTGGAAAGAGAGAATGTTATATATAAGAGCAAAAATGGATATTCATTTATTTATCTATATTCATACTTGTTCACTGTTTTCCGCGTCAGCGAGGTAGCACCAGGAAACTGACGAAGAAAGACCCACCCACCCACATACACACATATATACATACATGCACATAAATGCACAGTACATACATATACATACCAACATATACATATATACATACATATACATACACATGTATATACACATGTACATATTCACACTTGCTCGCCTCCATCCATTTCTGATGCCACCCAGCCCCATAGGAAATAGCATCGCCAACCCCTGCACCAGCGAGGTAACGCCAGGAGACAGACAAAACGGCCACATATGCTCACACTCAGTCTCTAGATGTCATGTGTAATGCACTGAAACCACAGTTCCCTATCCACATCCAGGCCCCACAGACCTTTCTATGGTTTACCCCAG
>JAYMFT010125503.1:0-13151 GCA_038088735.1 Panulirus argus | reverse complement strand
GGACGGAAAAGTGAGGGAAAGGTAGAGCGACAGAAGTTGTTAGAGATGCCCTTTGCTAAAGACCAGAAAGACCTATCGTTGGATGACGGACAGGTTATCACACTTCCTTTGAATAAAGGAATGCTTAGCCTCATGAATAACTCGCTTGCAGCGATTACAGGCAGTGATAAAAGCTGAATGGAAGCCACAGGTAGGAAAGGTTTTCCATGCCCGATACGCCTGATCCCTTGCCTGAATGGCCTCAGAACAAGAACGGTTTAACCATGGATTGAATAAAGAAGTAGTCTTGGAGGAAAAAGCGATAAATGCTTGACGGAGACGACGAGGTCAGTCATGGAAGGGGCGGCCAGGTGGAACATGGCAGAGGCGGCAAGGTCAAACACTGGGTGCAACCATTCGGAAGGTCACACCAGGTACCCAGGAGGGGTGAATGCCGATGATGACACGTATATAAGCTGGAGCCCTGTTCTTCTGTACTCATTCTGAAATCAAGACTCTATCGAAACATTAGAATCTGTATAGTGTTTCCCACCCAACCTGTGTTTCTCTCACCCCACCTCATTCCCAAAGCGAGTATACCCCACGCTACCAAAAAACAAGTGCGGTATGAAATGTGCATGGTGCAGCGTTTGAGATTTTTTGATTACTTTCTTTTTTCACTTTTTTAATTATTATCAATTAATGTATTATTATTTGCCTGGTCCGTTAAATCCAAAATCCATTATATAAGGGTCCATTAATTCGAGGGATTACTGTATACTTCAACTGAGGGGGGAATGCTTTGCTTTCAGCACAGGGTATGAAGTTTTTAGTTTCACAGCCAACCATCAATATACTGTAAAGAAACCTGACTAGATTCTGGATAGGGAAGATTCCTGGATAAAGGTGGGACCTGCTGTTACAATGAAGTAATTCTTACTATACTTTATTTTCCATTCATGTTTCCCAATTCTTGCATTAGTAAAACAACATCGGGAACAGATGAAGAAATGTCCTTATTTGCTCACATCCACTCTCTTGCCATCATGTATGCACCGAAATATGAGATCCCTATCCACAACCAGGCCCACAGACTCTTCCATGGTTTTCCCCAAACACTTCATATGCCCTAGTTCAGCCCACTGACAACATATCACCCCTACCTGTTCTAACCTTTGCATGTCTCACACCTTCAAGCATGTTCAGACCCCAAGCTTTCAAAGCACCTTTCACTGCATCCTTCCACCTCCTCCTTTTTTCATTTTCTGTGTTGAAGGCTCCAGTCACAGAAAAAAGTCCAAATCAAGGCTGGGCCTTAGTTGAAACATAGAGAGAATTATAAAGGGGAAAAAGAAAGAAAAGGGGAAGTATCTACACATTTTTTAGAAAGTCAAGAACCTGTCTTTTGAAATGCGCCAGGTCATGGTTAATGGGAAAGACATGGGAGGGTAGAGAGTTCCAAAGCTTCGAGGTGTAGGAAAAGAAGCAGGTATCAAAACGGCACACCCTTGAGTTGCCGATGACCACACAATAATCATGAGACGCAGCAGCTTGCAGAATATTGCGTGATCTAGCTAGTGGTGGGGGTACACAAGCAGCCAGCTCTCAGGAGCAAAAACCAAAGTAATACCTATAAAAGTGGGAGAGTGAACCAACATTGTGGCATAGGGCAAGAGAGTCAAGTTTGGAAGTTAGCCTGGGACAGTGTTTAAGTCAGACAGCTTTCGACTTAACTCCATCAAGTAAGGAAAGTGAGCTAGAACCACCCCAAATGTGAGAGCACTACTCCATACAAGGACAAATCAATCCCTTGTATATACGGAGCAAATGCTCAGAAGAGAACAAGTTTCAACATCTAAACAGGACACCCAGTTTCTTGGAGGCAGACTTAGCTATTCCCATAATGTGGGGTTTCCAAGAAGGAGTGGATGTTACAGTAATACCAAGCTTGTTCATTAAGTCGAGAAGGAATTACTGAACCGTCAAAGGAGAGATGAGAGTTGTGAGGAATTTTCAATGGAGAAATGGTTAGAAATTGAGTTTTAGAGGCATTAAACTTAACAAGAATTTGTGTACCCCTCTGAGATATCCTGTCCAACTCTGAGTTTACTGAGGAAGCTATATCAAGACAAGATGCAGATCGAGTGAGAGAAGAGGGAGAAGAACTGAAGGATGTTGAAAAATGCAGTGTTGAGTTGTCAGCGTATGAGTGCATTGGATTATTTGTGCAGGAGAGAAAATCGTTGAAAAAAAGGAGAAAAAGTGTAGGGGACAGGACAGAACCTAGAGGGACACTGCTGCTGGTGGAGAAAAGGGGATAGGCTGATCCATCAACAACCACAGAGATAGATCAGCCAGATAGGAAGCTAGATATCAAGGAGCAGGGTGAGGGAGGGAAACCAAAAGAGTGGAGCTTAGACATGAGAACCAGATGCCAAACCTTGTCAAAAGCCTTAGATATGTCAAAGACAACTACATATGACTCCCCAAAATCTTTCAGGGATGATGACCAGACATTAGTAAGATCAGAAAGAATAACACCAGAGGATCTTGCCTTACAGATGCCATACTGATGATCTGAGGGAAAACTGTGATTTTCGAGGTGTTTAAGGATATGGGAGTTGTGGAGGGATTCAAAGACTTTGGAAATGGTAGATATCAAAGCAACAGGACAATAGTTAGAGGGGTCAGAATGGTCACCCTTCTTAGGGATTGGATGTATCAAAGCATTTTTCCAAGGAGAAGGAAAAGTTTTGGTTTTTAAACAAAAACAGAACAGACAAGCAAGCACAGGTGCAAGTTCAGAGGCACACTCTTTCAGTACACAGGGATGGATGCTTGTGTCCAGAGAAAGAGGCATGTTTCGGACAGTCTGAAGAGATTATGGGAAGAGGCACAGGATTAGCAAGAGGAGCATCAGGGGGTGAAGGAATGTAAGAGTCATCCAAGGTGGAGTTAAAGGAGAAACAATAACCAAAGAGAGATGCTTTGTGAACAGGAGAGACAGCTATAGTACCGACAGGATAGAAAAGTGAAGGGAAGGTAAAACAACAGAAGTTATTAGAAATGCCCTTAGCTAAAGACCAGAAAGACCTATCAGTGGATGACAAGGAGAGGTTATTGCACTTCCTTTGTATAAAGGAGCACTTCACCTCACGGAAAATGTGCTTACAGTGATTAAGGGCAGTGATAAAAGCTGAATGGGAGCCAGAGGAAGGAGAGATTTTCCAGGTGTGAGATGCCTAATCCTTGTCTGAATGGCCTTTGAACAGGAACAGTTGAACCATGGATTGGATGAAGAAGTAGTCTTGGAGGAAGAGAGGATGAATGCTTCCATTCCTGCAACAATAACCTCTGCTATGCATGTGGCAGAGACAGAAGCATCACCACATACGAGACACTAATTTACCCATGGAAAGTAAAAAAAAGAAGCTACATAAGTTACTCAAATCAGCTTTGTTCAGGTGCTAGTATTTATGTTTAGATAGGGCTGTTGGAGGGGAATGTGCCATTAGAATAGATACATCTATTAGAGTGTGATCAGATAAGCCATTTGGGGGTGAGATTGTGTATTTACAGCAAGATGGACTTGAGGTGAAAAACAAATCCAGAATATTAGGAGAGTGCTGATCCCTCCATCATCCATATGGGAGGAATTCAACCATTCCTTATGGTGAACACTGAAATCCCCAAGGCAGAGGATCTCAGCTTGTAGGTGAGAGGATGTCACAGTCTGATGGCAGGAATTTAGATAGTTAAAGAAAGATACAAAATTTGTAGAATTAAGGAGCAATAGGCAAGACAGAGGAAAAGTGTGGTAGTAGGGAGACAGACTTTGAGTCACACAACATCAAAGTTAGGGGACTCAAGGTCTTTTAGGCATGCAACAGGTGTGTTTACGTTGGAATAAGCACAAACACCAACTCTGAACTGGAACAGTGAGCGGAGGTTATAGTTAGATATGAAAAAGAGACTTGTGAGAATATCATTAGACATCTATGTCTCAGAAAGAAATAAGATATTAGGAGAGGTACTAGACAGATTGTGTTCAACTGAGGAGAGGTTACTAGAGAGGCCATGAATGTTGGTATAGTTAACAGAAAAAGAGGAAGGTCTCATAGAGAGGGAAGAGTTATGGGAGGGGCCAGTACTACTACTGTCACAGCCCTCCCTCTCATTGGCAGTGGAGTCAGACAGAAACCCGGAGATTCTTAGCACCTCATGATGCCGGGGAATATGGGCAATAGAGTTGATGGAATCTGTCATGGCGATACTTATAAATGTTTGAGTGGATAGGAAGTGGCAAGAGTTCTTATGTGAAAAAAGTAATAATAATAAGCAAGGTATGATTAGGTGTGTGATGTTTGTAAGAAGAAGATGGTAGGACTAACCCAGTAGTCCCATTTTGATGAGACAGAAAGTAAGACCAGCAATCCTGACATGGAGAGTGTAAGATGGTTCCGGGCACCACTTCAACGCTCCTCAGTCAGGACGGTAGTATCACCCTGGGTGGCTGTTGTTAACCTATAACCCCTTTCCATCATTTCCTCTACATCTGACATGTATACACTCTTAGTCATTCTTTCCTCACTCTTCCTCTCAATATGTACAAACCATTTCAGCACACCCTCTTCAACTATTTAATACATATTCTTCTTAACAGCACACCACTCTATTACATTATCATTTCTTATTAGATCAACTTTCTTCATGCCACATGCTGTCCTCAAGCATTTCACTTGCAACACATTCATCCTATCCTGTAGACTGTAGTAAGGAGTGTGGAAGTGATCTATCTAATGGTTTCTTTGCTAACACTGGCCACAGCATTCCCAAATGCTATCAAATAGCTAATATCTTCCCACAAAATTAAGTTTGAGTATCAATGTATCCCTTAAAGATTACATTACATAACATTTCAAAATATAGAGAGAAAGCAGAAAAATGATGGTGATTAAAAAGAAGTAGAAGGGTGTTGTAACACATAACAGGTGTAATGCCTAGCACTTCTCACTTGGCCTAGCTTCACTTAAACTAACTTACATCTTTTTACAAACTGCTCCTTGAATGATTCATCTTCATTGCTGGTAACTTTGTGTTCATCATAGCAGAAGCTTTTACCTTTTCTGCATTCTTAACAATGGTCCTAACCAATGGTGTAGCCAATTTGAAAGCATCACCAACATTAACCTGACACTCACCAGTTTTGCCGCATTAACACTTGTAATTTTACATCCAAGGAAAGGCTTTTCCAAAGCACTTTAAACACACTAACAGCACTAGAACTTGCTGGCCATCTTTCAGAAATGATGGGTAAAAAAGAGTCACAACAGCATAAAAAAAACTGGTTAGTCTGCAAAAATGTGTGCAGTGTAAGCATAGCAAAATTTGTACTGTATTATCAGAGAAGAGCGCATGTGTGCTGACTAGATGTTAATGCATGTGTGTGGGGAACTCTAAATGGCTGAGTATAAAAAAGAGAGCTGCTTTCAGTGTGTTGTGAGAGTTCACTCATAACTTTTGACTCTTTCATAGATTTTCACCTTTTTTTCTTTAAGTAAAACCAGAGGTCCAACATGTAAGTAAGAGCACTATACCTAAACAGCACTCTATGGGGTAACAATAACCATGGTATTAGTATATTCATATTTACTCTCAACTTACTCCTTTTATACACTCTCCAAAACTCAGACACCAACTTCTGCAGTTTTCCACTCAAATCTGCCACCAGTGTTGAGTCATCAGCAAACAACTGGCTCACCTCCTAAGCCACTTCTACCCTAACAGATTGCATACTTGCCCCTTTCACTTAAAGTTACCTCCCTCACCAACCCATCCATAAATATAATAAACAGCCATGGTGACAACACATACTCTTGCTACAGACCTACTTCTCCTAGAACCATTCACTCTCCTCCTCAGATGACATTGTAGAAAAGATGTTAGTAACACTTAAAGAAACAAGTCTTGGTACTGACACAGAGAACACACTTGACAAAATGTTGACAACTGCAGATGTACAGCTGGACAAACTCATCAGTGTTGCTGAGGTTAGAGCAACTGCAATGGTTGGGAAAATGTAAGCCTAATTGCGCTCTTAAAAAGTAATCCTAAAATTCCAATTTCTGCCAGTTCACTGAACTGTTCATAGCAAACATCTACTAGCCAGACACTTCAAGAAGGAAAATATGAAAACAATCCTCAAAATTATAAGCTTCACACACACTTAAAAGGGGAGACTCCTCAAAAGTTCAAAAATCTTATGCATATATCAGATTACCAAGAAAAAACTAATTTCTTTCAAGTAGCAATGTCTTGAACAGGTTTGTGGAACTGTTTAAACCTATCATTGCATTGCTTATAAAAAGATCCTATCTACAGTTGGATGATGATAAATGGATGCAGGACCTGAAGTTTCTTAATGATATTATAAAACATATGATTATTTCTGACCTTACTCAAGACATATTTCAGCTTCCATGATAAAGTAAGCTTTTGCAAAGAGACACTGCCAAGAATCTTCATCCCTCCTCCCTTATTATAAAAGAAGTGTAAAAATTCCCTGAAACTGAGGTAAAGATCACAAGCTTGAAGAATATTGAGATAATTTACAAGGTGTGCTTCATAACTTTAGAACAAGGTCTGGTGACTTGCAAGAGTTAAGATCCTACTTCGCCTTTCTTATAAATCCATTCATCATTGATGTAGTCAAGGATGATTGTCCTATTTTTGAACATCTGATTATAGAAATGTCTCCTGTAGAAATGGAACTATTGGCCTTCCAGGAGGATCAGGATCAAGAGATGATGCAAAAATCAGATGCAAGTGCCAAAAACAAGATATCCTCAATTCATGAAATCTGTGTGACTCATTTCAGTTTTTGGTACAACATACTGCAGTAATTCACTGAACACCATTATGAAATTTGTAAAAGTCAAAATATCATGTAGTTAATTTAAGTCAACACCTGACAGAGCTCCTTTCAAAAGCCTTTACAATATATTTGCCAGATTTTTAGACTTATGACCTCTATTAGCAGTACCTAGCCACTGTCTTATTTAATGAATAATATTATGATACTAGGTTTGTACATGGTATCTTATATCCAAACCACTTCAGTTCACCAACTTCAGCTCTCTCAACAGTAATCTTATTATCCCATCTCTCTCTCTTACCCTTTTATTACTTACACTATCAACCCTCCTCACATCACATATTGTCCTCATGCATTTCATTTCCACCACATCCACTCTCCTCTGCACACTCATATCTACAGCCCATGCTTCACATCCATCCGATATAACTGGGACCACTTTACCTTTAAACATACCCATTTTCGTGCTCCCAGATAATGACCTCTCTTTCCACACATTCCTTGATGTTCCAAGAACCTATGCCCCTTCACTCATTTCCAATTCCATATTCCACTAGCTCCCATGCTCATTTCCAGGTATCTAAAACAATTCACTTCCACCAATTTTTCACCATTCAAACAAACCTTCCCCTCTGTCCTACTAAACCTAATAACCTTGTTTTTATCCACATTCACTCTCAATTTCTCCTTTCACACACTCTCCCACACTAAGTCACCAACTTCTGCAGTCTTTTACCTGAATCTGCCACCAGTGCTGAGTCATGAGCAAACAATAAGTGAATCACTTTCCATGCACCCTCATCCCCTACACACTGCATACTTGCCCCTCACTCTAAAACCCTTGCATATACCACCATCACAACCCCATCCATAAACAAATTACATAACCATGGTAACATCACACATCCCTGCCACAGACCAACCTTCACTTGTAAACATTTACTCTCCTCTCCTCTCTTCCTACTCATACACATGCCTTACACTCTTGATGAAATCTTCTCACTGCTTCTAGTACCTTTACTCCCAAACTGAAAATCTAAAAGACTTTCTTAAGGCATTTCTATCAACATTATCATATGCTTTCTCCAAATACATAAATGGCACATACAAATGCTTCTGCTTCTCTAAGTATTTCTCACACACATTCTTTAAAGCAAACACCTGAATCAAACATCCACTACCACCTCTGAAACGACAATATTCCTCCCCAGTCATGCTCTACATAAGCATTCACCCTCTCAATCATTACTTTCCCATGTAACTTATTAGGTACATTCAACAAACTTATAACTCTGTGGTTTGAACACTTACCCTTGTCCCCCTTCCTCTATACACTGACACTAAACATGCATTCCATCAATCCTCAGGCACCTCACCATGATTTATACAAACACTGAAAATCCTGACTAACCAATCAACAACACAGTCACCCCCTATCTTAAGAATTTTGTCTGCGATATCATCCACCCCAGCCACCTTGCCACATTTAATCTTATGTAAGGCTTTCAACACCTCTTCTCCACCAAATCACTTTCCCTGTCTCACTTTGCATACCTCCCTGCCACCTTATCAAATGCCTTCAGCAATCCTTCAAAATATTCACTCCATCTCCTATTAACCTCATCACTGCCTCCTACCACTTCCCATTTGCCCCCCTTCACTGATGTTCCCATTTGCTCTCTTTTTTTTCTGATACTAATAACCTCCTTCCAAGACATCTCATTCTCCCTGAGGTTTGCTGATAATCATTCAGCTAACTCTCATTTGCCCTCTTTTTTGAGCTCCTGCAACTTCCTTTGATCTCCTCCTGCTTTCTTTTGGACATTTCCTAATCATTCTAACTCCTTCCTGGTAAGTGCCATCCATACACTTCTCTTTTCTCTTTCACATGCAACTTTACTTCATTATCCCATTACTCACTATCATTTCTAACTTGCCCACTTCTCATCTTCCAAATGCCACACACTTCTGTCACACGTGCCAGCAATGTTTCTCAAAATGCCTACCATTCCTCACCCATTCCCTAAGCCATTCCACACCCAATCTCTCCTGGTATTTCTTCACAAAAGTCTCTTTTCCAAGCTCACTTTCACCACCTAACAATAATACGAAATGGGTGTGAAAAATTAATGTCTTATGGATTTCACACATTTGAAGAATATCAAATGCACTTCTTAAGTTCAATAAGCTTGGCCACCTTGGTATAGGAAGAAAATTCTAGAGTGAGGTAAATCTGAGCAAATAAACATGGGAGCCAGAAGAGCTGTACACATATAGATAAAGTGAAAAGGTTTATGCTCTTGTGATCAGGAAGGAGTGCAGAGGTTCCCTTAACCTAAGTTAGATCCTCTCCCATGTTCCAACAGATGTGTGTATAGGTCCAAAGAAAATGGGGAAGAGGGGAGAAACTGAGCACAAAATCTCAAAAAGCAAGTAAATGTATCGAACACTTTCTAATATTAAACATGCCACAAACCATAATGGTATATACAGTGCCCACGGAAAGTCTGAGGAATGGGTATGAAATAAAAAACTTTCATTTTCTTTATTTTAGTAGTTAGTTTGGCTACCACATCTTCAAAATAGCTTGTATATGTCACAGCATGGAGTCAATAAGGTTTCTACGATAATCAAGGTCTCCATTCATTGTGATGTTCTTGGGAAGCACATGAAATCCTCCATGCCCTAACTCTCCACTGAAGCAACCCGAAATCATGACTGAGTGGGTGTTTGACAGTCATTTACATATAACAAGGGGTCAAGGGGATTCATGTGTGAGGGATGTCTCAATCTGCCATGCCACACTGCACCACACTGGAGAGTCAATTCATTGCTCCATAAGACCCTTTTCCAGTCCTCAACAGTAAAACGTCTGTGGTTCCTTGCAAAACTGAGATGAATATCAAGCATCTTGCGAGTCAGTAGGGGTTTTCTGGTCAGGGAACGAAGAGGCAGGTTCAGGTGTTTCTGGCACCCAAGGAAGGTGGGATAGGCTTGCTTGAATTGTCTTGCTGTGATGCATGGATTTATCAACACTTGCCTCTTGATAAGCTTCTCAGTAGTTGCTGAAGTCTTTCTGGGATGCCCTGGTACAGATTAATGAGCTGGAACTTCACCTTGTGGGATATTTTTGACTTTTGCAACGAGGCAGTATATGGCTGACTTGCTCAACCCCATATACCGACATATCTCATTCACCGACATTTATGCCTCCCTCAGGGCAAGAATCTGAGCCTTTTCTTGCTGGGTGAGGTTCTTGTGCCCCATTCTAAGGTGTGGGTGGGCAGCAGTGGGAAAAACAGTGAATGAAACAAAAAGAGGGTCTTTGTTAATCCAGCAACTCATAGTGTGCATCCCCTCTCTATAGCTTGTCCCATGAGGCACTGACACGCTCCTCAGTCTGTAGTGATGGGATCTCCAGGAAGAGTTGGCAAGTACTAATTAAGCGAGATCTGAGCATTTGGTAGGCTGATAGACACGGAAACTCTGAGGAAACACAACCACACAACAAAAGGCCCCATATTCCTCAGACTTTCTGTGGGTACTGTATGTAATTAGAATCTTGAAGAAAAATAAACTAGACACATAAGCCATGAAAAGGTGTTACTTATGATTTTCAAATTCTGTATATGTTATGTCTACATAACAAACCACTTCTTAAACTTTATGTCCTGGTTTTTGGGTGAGACGTATTCCTGTTTCTTTTATCTTAAATATTTAAATATAAATCATATTTCATACTGTTTCAGGAAAGTTAGAAATATATTGAATTTTTTTCCTAAATCTATCTGATCACAAATTCATTCTATCCTTTCGGCCAATTAACAAAACCATTATTACCCTGGATTTTAGAAGGAGGTAAATTAAGAGCTGCCAAACGCTGAACCTCATCATGGCTGCTAGTAGTATGATCAGCTGTCAGTTGTTTCACTTTCAACACACCTGATCTGAAAAAGTAAGTAACCATTAAAATCATTCTACATGAGAAACACACATCATAAAAGGCACCTCGTACATTCTTCACCATATTTATATAAGAGAAGTGGTGTTCTTTAACTCCACCTGCAAGTGGTAAAACCACAAGTGGGAAGTTACCTTTGATGAAATGCCTCATAATCACTGGAGAGAAAGGAGTACAGTGCTAGTAAATGCCTCCCAATCCTACAGGAGCCCTCCTTTCCCTGTTCCCACTTAAAGCATTGCCTCAAAAGCTGCAGAAGCCCCATGACTAACTATGGTAACCAATTATAGAAGAAGTCAATTCCCACATTTAAAAGGGCCATATGGGGTAATCTTCATATATAAACTGGATTTAATAAAATTATCTTGATGGACAGCCACCCATTTGAAAAGATTACACATATTTTTCATAAAGAATGAACAACAATTTTCTGATAAATTCTAAAGAGATAAACAAATCTAGATGTATGGCACAAAAATACAGAGGTTAACGTCCCTTTGAAATACTGTACATACAATGTAAAAGTTAAAAAAGATATCTAAAATATTAATGTTGATTCTTTTTAAATACACTCTAACCACATCGAGTAAAGTCTGTGTGCGAGTAGGAAGAGAGGAGTGTGAGTGGTTTCAGCTGAAGGTGGGTCTGCTGTAGAGATACATGATTTCACCATCGTTGTTCAATCTGTTCAAGGATGGGGTGAATGTGAGGGTCTTTGGGGAATGTCTGAAGTGTTTTGGGAGAAAGAGATGGGGGGGGGGGCAGCGGCGGCGGTGGCAAAGAGGTGTGTAAGTTGCTGTTTGCTGATGACACAGCCCTGGTGGCAGATTCAAGTGAGAAATTGTAGCCACTGGTTTCTGAGTTTCAGCGAGTGTGTGTGAAGGTGATGGTAATAGTTAATGAAATGAAAGTTTTTTCTTCATACTTATTCACCGTTTCTTACATTAGCGAGGGATGAATGAAAATAAGGCTAAGTCCAGTGGGAAAGAGAGACAGATCAGTTGGAATGTGAGTTTGAACAGAGAAAACCTGGAGAAAGTGGAGTGTTTTAGATACCTTGGAACAAAAATGGCAGTGGATTGAACAATAGGTGCTGAAATAAGCCATAGAATGGGCTAAGAGGCTACAGTCTTGGGTGTGCTGAGGAATGTGTCAAATGAGGTGTCATTTTCTATGAGGGCAAAAATACATGTTGACAAAATAAAAATAAAAAGAGGATATGAAAAAGCTGAAATGGGTATGCTGGAACAGTATGGACATATGGAAGGGATGAGTGAGGAGTGACTGGCTAGGAGTATGTGAAAGGTATGTCAGAAGTGGATGGAACAAGGTGAAGGGGAAGCCAAAGAGGAGGTAAGGACGGAGTGAAACACGCTTTGAGGGCTTATGGCCTACGCATGCAGAAGGGTGTGAGGCACGCATGAGGCCAACCAAATTGGAGTGATGTGGTATACTGGGGGTAACAAGATGTGAATGGACTGAACAAAGGCATACTAAATGGTCAAAGAAAACCAGGAAAGGTCTATGGGGCCTCATTGTGGATGGACAACTCTGGTTTTGAGGCATAATACAGTAAAAACTTTGTTATCCATAATTCAAGACAACAAATTGTTCAAAATATATTTCTTTAATTTTGGATGACAACTCTCTATTATCCAAAAATATAAAAGATACATAAAGATATTCTAAATCATATGCATAACACACCCCAGGAATTAGTGTACTCACCACCTGGTGCTTCATTGCCCTGGTGATTGTTTACTGTCTCCCATATGCTTTTTGGTGTGTGCAGTATTGTGTGCTAGTCTTCTTGGATTACTATTGTGGACAATAGGCCATTATCAGCAATTGCATGACAGCTTTTTGAAGCAATTTATGTCTCATACGAAGCACAACAGGAACATTTCAAATCTTGAAAAGAAGATGGAGATGTACAAGAGGCTAGCTGCAGGCAAGCCCAAGACAGCACTTATGAAAGACTTCATCATTTATCTATTTACTTACATGTATTAACATCACCAATACGTAAAATATTTACACACAGGTAAAATATCTTAAATCATTACAGACTCTGAATTATTCAATATATTAAAAAAATGAATAACCGCACATTTTTGTTATAAGAAACGGCTGATTCCACCAGCATTTTAAATAACAGAGATTTTACTGTATATGACAGCTAGAAAGTAAATCTGAGCAAAGAAAGACATTCTTTGAATATTACTGTTATTAACTCATTAATTTGGGAAGCTGCTAACAAGTGCGAATATATATATATATATATATATATATATATATATATATATATATATATATATATATATATATATATATATA